>NBNE01000182.1:0-34031 GCA_002215365.1 Phytophthora megakarya
CTCACAATTCAATGGATACTGTATGCTGATCTAGGATAACTGCATTGTCGCTTGACGATCAATCCAATAATTGCAATAATTGGAGTGCACCTGCATGATATCGAGCACGGAATTCTTCGAGTGTAACGACATTTGTTACGAGTACTGACCCCGTCGATTTACAATGAGGAAATCAAGACGAGCGTTCGCCTTCTTCTACTATTCTACAAATTTTATGGACCGTTGCCGGAAGTCCTACGCAAGCTAGATTGCTTATCTCTGTTATCGTGTGGCAAGTAAAGTTGTGCACCGCAAACGCCTGAGACTATGTCATTATTGAGTTGTTGCGGGCAATTTTAAGTGCTCAGGTAGAGTCTAAAAACGCTTCTACTTCTCTATTCTCCAATAGCTCTGTGTTAGAGTCCCTGTACTCTTCGTTCAGGGAAGGGAAACAGGAAATGCGATGTCACAACTGCAGGACCAATATTATTGGTCCTGCAGTTATTGGCCCTGCAGTTACGGTACCGGTAGTCCGCTCAGGTGGTGATATTGGCTGACTTGAGGCGGCCACATGATGTGGCTCAACGTGCAACTTGCATGGAGTCCATGATGGACTGCGAGGTAGTGTCCCACGTAAATCAAGCAATCCGCGTCGCGGTTGCTTTCCGTTGCTAGTGCGGTGCCAACCGACATTTTGCAGTTTTGTGCAGTGCAGACTGCGATTGGAATCGACCTGGTGATTATCCGGCTCATATGGATGAAAATATATGAAAAACTAAAATATCTAGCTTGTGTAAGAGTGCTTGAAATACAAACGACCTCTTTCATGGATGAAAATATATGAAAAACTAAAATATCTAGCTTGTGTAAGAGTATATCCTGTGCAAACACATGATTCAGTTTATTGAAAGCCATGCTTTTATCAGCTGCAACCCTATCCGCCCGTTACTAATTGAACATGTATCGGCTATTATTACACTTGGCTTCACTATAGTCCGTTGATACGTCGCTGCAAGGCAACACCGCTTTGCCATGATCGCACACAACGCAAAAGGCACCGCATACTTCCTTATCATGGCGAAATTTGCAATTCTACATGTACTGCTGCTAGTGGCACCAGTGTCCGCCACGAAAATCCAAGCGGTGAATCTGTGCAAAGGCAGCATGGAGCTCCACATCGGCAGTCACGGCGACCCTATTACAATCGCACAGGGCGTTGGACACAGTTTGGAGCTCGCGGACGGTAGCAACGCAGCGTACAGATATGGGGCGGCGTACCAGGCAACACGTACATTTCGACGATTATTTGCAGTCGTTTGGCACTTTTTAACTGGTTTTGCACTTGCAGAGGCGGAATTTGCCAATGTCGATTCAAGTACCTGGTATGACATTTCCATCATCCCTGCCGGCAACACTGGGGTAAGTGCAACAGGCAACAGCAAAAAGAGAAACGTGGTAAAATATGGCAACTCACGATATTTGCTCAATTTTTCAGCCAGGTTCTTGCTCCAGTCTCGAGAATTGCAAAGCCGTGACAGGAGGCACAGGTTTCAATGTTGCCATGCAAATTGTCCCAAATAAAGGAGGAGGACCCAGTTCCACCGAGTCCTGCAGAGTGCTGAGTTGCCTTGCAGATGGCTGTGACGACGCCTACCAATTTCCAGATCAGGACGCCCGAACGCACAGTTGCAGTGCAGACGTCGAGTTTCAAGTGATTTTCTGTGCAAACAACACGAAGATGTCCGAGTCTGCAGCAGATTATTGGGTCGATGCCAGTAGTTCCACAGGCTCCGAGAGTAGTTCGAATTCCAGAGGAGGAAGTTCCGATGCGTCCGACCAATCTGCCGGAAAAGCAGACGTTGTAACTCAATCGGATTGGACACCTGCACCAAATAACACAGAGAAATCCACAGCGAACACGGGGTCAGGAAATTCCGGGACATCGACGGCAATTTACGTGTCCGTCGGTGTAGCAGCAGGAGTTGTGGCAATTGTGGCAGCTGCATTTGTTTTCAAGCGAAGACACGCAATTGCGTTTTGGTGGGAAACGAAAAATTACAAAGAGCACGAGTCTCGAAGTTCGGACGAACTTGGGTTTGTGCGAGTTTCAGATGATGCAATGATTTAGATAGGTTCTAGTAGTAGAAGTAAGGTGCTAACTGTAAGTTGAAATGGATTATAAAAGTGATCTGTCCCCTTTTCCGAGTCGTTTCACGTTCATTTCTGTAGACGAGAACAATGGGGAACGGACAATCTCGAGATGAGTTTGCAGGTGTTCTACCGTCTACGAAAGTCTCTGGAAATGCAAATTCTGACGCACCATCCATTGCTGAAGCTTGGACGAATGGGGACCAACAAACCGTGGAAAACTCCGATATCCAAGTTCCTCCTGTGAAAGTGGGGAAGATCTCTCCACCTGGTCACGCGTTGCAATTGAAAAATACGTCACGTTTGAGTCTGGAGGCAAATGAAGTCAATCGTTCTTTCAACAACGCCGAACGGACGGAAGATCGGTTCTTGACACCCGAAAGTGTGCGAAAATCTCAGACGCTAGCAGAATATGCCGATGTGTGTTCCGAGATTCTACCCGGATTTTTGTACGTGAGCAATTTTCAGGTAGCACGAAATACCGCCAAATTACGAGCACTAGGTATCACCCACGTGATAAATTGTTGCGGAGAGCTGAAAGTTTACGATGACGGCGTGGAACAGCCACCAACAAGAAGTGGTGACGATTTTGACATTCTAAAGTTGTTGTTGCGAGATGATGCAAATGAAGACCTAACGCCGTTCATTCCCCAAGTAATGGAGTATATTGCAAATTGCCGACAGTCTGAATCTCAGAGTGACAAACAAAACAAAGTACTTATCCACTGCCATCAGGGAGTTTCACGTTCTTGTGCATTTGCAGTTGCCTACGTGATGCTGGAGCAACAACTTTCATATCATGAAGCGTCAGCGTTGGTAAAGCGTCAGCGGGTCGTTTCAAGTCCAAATGCTGCTTTCATTTGCCAACTTCTTGAGTGGGGAAAAGAATTGCAAGCATTGAGATCGTGTGAGCAAAATGTTGCTGGTTATACTATGGGGCTCCATCGCTTAGCACCGCATTCCAGTTACGATCCTGAGTATCTTGTGCTCAAACGTTGTTATGAACCAAGCGCGGGGTCTGTTCAACAACGACAAAATGTAGCAAATGTAAGGACGTCAGATGATGAACATCGATTACTTTGGTGTAAAGGCACTTTCGTATATCAAAGCCCTACAACACCTATTGACATAATTGTCTGGCAAGGTTCCAACTGTGAAATCCCTGAGGCAGCGTTAAAGGCAACGAAGCTGGTACAGCAGATCCTTCATGTGCAAGGACTTGTTCGGTCTACAGAAGACAAGTCCTGCCAAATGACAATTATTGAAGTACATGAAAGTTCTGAAGACCACAAAGGAACTGATTTTGACCACTTCGGGTATGCGGCTGAATTACAATGGAGTCAAGACGAGCTTGCTAAAGAACCACCATTTTTATTGTCAATGCATGGGAACGCAAACAATGGCACCAACACACTTGACGATATTGATTCTGATCAACCTGAAGTACAGGCTGCTCATGATCTATCGGTTCCTCAGCTGTTTGTACTGGAAGCTATTGGTAAAGAAGGTGTTGAAGGCTCATGGGAACAGCTAACAAACTATGATTCGGATGATCTGACAGCAGATAATGCTTTTCTGCTATGCTTGGAGAAATCTCAAGAATACGTCGAAAGCTTCGTGTGGATTGGAGCCAATTGCAATTTTATACCAGCCATTGTTGTTAAGGCGGCACAGAAGCATATTCAAAGTATGCCATGCTACAACTCGTCACCATCACTGGTAATTGAACATGAGAACCAGGAAAGTGACAAGTTCTGGGAACTCTTTGAATCTGGTTATTAGATTGAATGAAATAAAACACTGCGGAATTTTTACATTGCTAATGAGCCTTGTTTATCTTTGATTTTGTTGATGAGTTCGAGTGAGCTTTAGTGCAGGAACGTCGGATATCCGGTAGGAATGCGTTTGCGGCATCTGAGAATGTGATCACGTCGTGGTTGAATGGGTCTAAATTTTCTAGGAGGGTCAGCACAGTGCCCTCCGACTGTAACCAAATGTACAATTAACTTGTCAATATCTTCTGGTGATCTTGGTTTAAAAACTGTGACTTACCTTTGTCGGAGCTACGCGTTGAGCAAGGGTGACAAATCGAGGCTGCAATTGATAATGGTATCTGTTAGTATCTTCATAAATCTCACTTCCGTAGAACTACGTACTCTGTTGATTACACCAACTCGTTCAGTGTCGAGCTCTTCGAAGACTCTGCGAAAGCCTTCTAGCAAATCCAGTCGACCTTGTAATTGATAACCGTACAGAACTTGCTCAAAGTCAGCAAAAGGTAACGAGAGGCTCGGTTTCTGGTTTAACTGGGGTTTCTTGGCCTGCGTTTGTGCTGTCTGATACTTCTCTGCTTTCTGTTGAACCAAACGCATCAATTTCGCGCTCTGTAGCAACAAGTAAGCAATAAGCACATGGTTAATCACAAGCACTTAAACATTTCTCGGATAACCTACATCTTGAGGCTCGTATAGATACGTGAGAATATTACGCCATTCTTCTTCATGAATAAGTCCATCCAGTCGGTTTTGCACAAGTGAAGCGATGGCTTTGCCTTGTTTCATAGGGTACCTTGCTGAAAAGAAGGCTCTCAACAATTCCACTAGGGCAGACTGCAGCTTCCTTTTGATTTCTAAGAAACCTTCGTCTAGCCGATTACGAAGTAGTGCCACAAATACAGCAACATCATTCTCATGTCGAGCAAAATGTTCGGCTGCTTTCCAAACTGCGCTGGCATAGTCCACAATGAGCTTCGGGAGACCGAACCGAGTATTCAAATATGTGTACATGTGCTGCTCCATCGTTTCGCGGGGTGCACCCGAATTAGTGGCACGAGTATCATATTTCGCCTTGGACGAATACACACAGCTAATGACGTCCACGAGTTGTTTTAGTGATAAATTTCGCACTGAGTCTGTGACCTGAGGAGCAGGGGGTTGTGTTGAAGGGAACACTGGCATCTCCGGCACTCTAAAATCTTCACGTGGCTCTGACGCAGTTTTCACCGATACAGCATGTTCACTTTTGCTTCTCCAAATCCGTCGTGCTGCTTGGTTTGCAGTGGAGAGGTTGTCAGTAGTGCTTGCACTTCTTATGACGTTAGGTCTGGAGGTCAACGGCTTCATAGATTCTTTAGCAGTTTTCACCGATACAGCATGTTCACTTTTGTTTCTCCAAATCCGTCGTGCTGCTTGGGTTGCAGTGGAGAGGTTGTCAGTAGTGCTTGGACTTCTTATGACGTTAGGTCTGGAGGTCAACGGCTTCATAGATTCTTTCCCAGTGCTGCGTACGCGCTTCAGTTCTAAGTTTTCCTGTTCGACTAGTTCTCGACGAGCTGTTTCTTGTTGTAGTTGCAATTGTACGGCTTCTAAATCGCTTTCAAGTCCTTCAGCAACATCAAGAAGTAGTTTAAGCTGGTGCTGGTTTTGAGCTGGTGCTTCTGGCATTGAAGCTTGGGCTTGAATTTGAACAGTGCGTTGTTGTGCTTGCATAGCAGCTAAAAGTTGTTTCTGCATCGCAAGTAGTTTACCGAAGCCATTTCCTAGACCAGCATTTGCTTGTGCCACTTTTTGGGATCCAAACATTGCGCACACTTCCAGCAAACTCCATCGAGTTTGTAGCATGGCCTCAGATAGTTCAGTCTTACCGTTCGCAGGCTCTTGGCGCTTTAATTGTTGGGCTAACAACTCCACGTGACGGTCTAACTGAGCGAATAGCTTGAGTTTTGCAGAGTTGGTAGTTTTCCCTAGTGAGTCGCATTCGTGAAAGGCTTTCACCACACTCTTAAGTTGATGGAGGAACGTGTCTGTGGACACGATCATACTTGAGGATCCTCCGGAATGTGAATTTTGTGGTGGTTCAGTAGTTCCTTTAAAACTGCTCGGCATTTGTGAGCCACTGACTTTTAGCAGTTTGCACCAATCTGTTCGATCATCTGAAATACTTGTTGGCAGTTCAGTTGGTCTCACACTGTTCTTCACATTTCTTCGTGGGCCAGAACCCCAATTTGAATCATCAACAACTGCTTCAGCGTTGGTCGTGGTTCTTGTAATATGTAAGATCATCTTTCTCCGTGTAGAAGCAGTGGACTTGTCCAAGGTGGCCTTTGCTAAGGGTGAAGCACAGAATTGCTGGAGTTCCTGCATCGTTGGGCTAGTTGGGTTGTCTTCACTACCAGACCTCGTAGATGGCAAAGGGGTCCCGTTGAAAATTCGTAGTCGTGGTAGCATTGAAAGTAGCACTTGCTCTTCAGCAGGACTTGAAAGGGACAAACTCAAGCTCTTTAGGCATGGACAGTGTTGTAGCGTCTCACCGAGTGTACGAAGTGCTCCCATCCGAAAGCGAAAATTGTTGTTGGAGATATTCAACGCAACCAGTTTGGGTAACCGAGTGCCAAAGTCTTGTGGGAGTTCATGCACGTCATTGTCACGTAGATCCAAATGGCGAAGTCTGGGGAAATGTTTCTGCAGGAAGGTGAAGGCCGCTTCAGCGTCTTCTTGTGAAAGGTGTCGGCCCCTAAGACTTACTCGTTCGGTGTTGGGGTCGGTGGTGTAGAGCTGTTGAAGTTCCTCAATCGCTGTCATAGCAGCGGAATTGGCACTGCTAGTCGTACTGCTGGTCTCTTCGTTGTCAACTGGGACGACACACGATTCCTGGAGCACCTCACTCTCCATTATGGCAATTTCTCCTTGTACTTCCAGGTCGGTCATTCAATCTTGAGAGCGGTGATGCTAAAGTTATGACCCATAACTTAGCGCAGAAAATAGCGTTCGACCGGATTTGGACAATTCCCACACGCATGAAACCATTGGAGAAGACGGTGTCCTCCATAGTCCTCCATAGTCTTCATAGTAAGCTGTTATTAACACGATCGCTTTCCACGACGTCGACATGAAAAGTCGCACATGACTCGACGCTTTGGCTCAGTCGAAGCGATCGATACGATGGAAGTCGCCGGAAATGAACTACTAGCACTAAACGATCTCCTTACTGGGATTCAAGACGCACAAGACGAGTACAAAGAGGTAAACACCCTCAGTCGAATTGGCTCAGTTGTTGATATCCTCATTTGGCGATAATCAGCAGAACCAAACACAACAGATCACGCCGTACACACTCAACGGAGCAGCTACCAAACTACCAGAAGGTATTCTGTGGTCTCAATCTGTGATGGTGATATGTCGTAACTCAATATTGTCTGCTGCTCTAGTTACTCGCCCTATCGGTCAAATCCGTCAAGAGGATCCGAAAGCGATCTGGTCTTTGGATGAAGTTCCCAGTGACGATGAAGACGACGCGTTTGACTCCCGTGCTCGTCCCAAGTACGAACGTCTCCATCCGCTTTGCAGTTGACGTTTCTAATTTACTTGTAGGTTTGAGATCCTCTACAAGCAGAGCGTGATGACAGAGGACGTTTTCCTAGGACTCAGTGACAAGGACCCCTCATCAGCTCACTGCGAGGCGATGGTAGTGCGATTGGAATGTCCCGGTCATCACCTCGAAGACATCGAACTCGACGTCAAACGGCAGAAACTCCTGCTATTGTCCTCCACCTTGTACGTGCAATGGTCCATTACCTCCCTCCACTGCGCAGTCGCTAACGAAAGCGTCCACTTCAACTTGCAGGAAGCTCGTACTACATCTTCCATACCCCGTCCACCATCTCGAAGGTCAAGCCAAATGGGATCTCAAAGACCAAACTCTCTCGGTCTCATTACCAATTATTCGAGACGAATGGTGATGATAACAAGTGTCCACCTATTGTAGCCATCTTGACAAGAAAACCCCATTTCACCCAACCATAAGGGTTAATTTCAAATAACCCAGAAATGTAAACGTTTATCCGGACAAAAATCCTCCTCTATTGTCCAGTACCTGTTCTTATGGCTCTGCTCTCGGCTCCGCGACTGGAGGCGCTCCGCCTCATCCGCGAGCAGCTCAGCTGCACTCTATGGTACGTTATACAGTGGTGCATAAGCTCTTTATCGTCTAACGTAGCGTTGGCAGTGGCCACATCTTCCAGGACCCGCAATGTCTCGACTGCAAACACAATTTCTGCCGCCATTGCATTCTGTTGCATCTCAAGCAGAACAATTCCCACTGCCCCATGTGTCAATTACCCACAAGACCCAGTGAAGTGACGCGGAACCAGTTTTTAGAGAGCATTTTGGCGGCCTGGAACAGCGTCGAGACGGAACTCGAAGCCCTGAACAACCCAACACTTCATGCTGGGATAATTACTGTGGAAGACACTGACAGAGCACTGCATCGAGCTGCTAGTAGAGCTGGAACTTCAGTTGGACCAGACGAGAGTCAACAGGAACGACAGAAACCTAGAGGAAGAGTGGCCAACCATAAGTGGAACATTGACACCCAGGAGATCCGACAGGAACTCAAGCTGGAACAACCCTATTTGCCCCAGCATTACGGCTCGAGACAAGGCAGCACGACACATTGGAAGAAGACGAGCAGTAGTGACTTGCCAGATGATTATGGAGGCAGTCAAGGTCGAAGGAACGAACAGTCTGTGGAGAATGACACATGCAGCAGAGAAGAACAGGTTGACGTGCAGGATGAAGAGTTCGTGTCACCTACAACCAATAGTTTAATGGCGACGCAAGAAGTGGAGAGCTATCTGGATCGCATCACGAAGCAGCGAGAAGCGTTGAGTCAGTGGGAAAGAACCAACCAGGGAGTGAGCGATGGGAAATCGTCGCTGATGGATTTGGAACGATCTCTACATAGCAGCAATGGCTTTAACGAATTGATTCAGGAGCGGAGGAGAGAGTCGCAACATGATGCAGATGGAGACTTGTTGACGCAAATGACACAGATGACGCAGACACCAGCATCTACGAGTGCACTTGAATCACCCGACGTCCTGGCATCATTTCGACGGCGGAACCACACAGACAATAATGAGAGTGACATTGATCGAAGAGCAGGGATGAAAGCAAAGCGACAGGTTATAATATCGTCGCCACTACCATTGCATCCTCGAATGTCGTCGCCCTCACGAAAGAGGCTTCGTATGCCCACACCCGAGGTCCAAAATTATCAGAATTACGGGCGTAGCACCGCGTCTGCCATCGATCTATCCCATGCTGATTCGGGTTATGATGAGCATGAGGTCCCCGATAGCCAGCCAAATACGATGCTACCCGATGAAGAACATAAGTCATCTGAAAAAGATGAAGACGAAGAGGAAGAGTATGAGATGAAGCCTGCGGTGCCGCCTCTACCCCCAACTACTGAGCCTAAGAATTCTTCACCTGATCGGCAGGAAGAGTATGAGATGAAGCCTGCGGTGCCTCTACCCCCAACTACTGAGCCTAAGAATTCTTCACCTGATCGGCACTGCGAACGCTTAAGAAATTTGTTTTCGCGGAAGAAAGAGCGCGTTAGTGATGATTTTCGAAGTGCTATCACGGCGTTCCAGTCAGAGGACAAGCATTGTAGCGACAGCCCCCAGTCCCAAGCAGCGAAAAAGCTCGTATCTTTGGTATCCCATTCTAAAAGTGAAGTTGTTGCTGCTCCAGCTAAAAAGGAACGTGATACTACAAGACCAAACTCTGCTGGAAGTTCAGCAAGGCCTCCAGTCCACACTTCGAGTAGCAGTGGAAAGTCTTCTACCAGCAGTGAAAGTGGCTCTGGTTTTGTGTTTGTGAGTTCGGACCTAAATCGCGACGAAGTGAAGCACGTGCTAGAGGCGACTCATCGACTAGGTGGTAGATTCGGACATGACTTCGACCTCAAGCGTGACCCTGTTACTGGTTACTTTAGTACATCTGTGACGCATTTGATCACCAAGGCAGTGCCATCTATCGGAGCCTTAAGCGGTGAAGCACCGGACGAGTTACGATGCAAGCGCACTGCCAAGTACATGCGCGCCCTGGCTGAAGGCAGCTTCATAATGGATTTCTCTTGGATCACAGCCAGTCTATCCACAGGCAGGTGGCTAACAGAAGACCCGTTCGAGATGATTGGCGACATTTATAGTGACGCAGTTGGCAAACCACACGAAGGTCGCATCCGTCGCGCACAAACTGGACGACGCAACAGCATTTTCAGCATGTTCTGCTTTGTGCTTCTCGTGCCCGAAAACGAGTTCGACTTCCAGTTCGCATCAGTGAAAGCTCTGGTGAACAACTTCGGGGGAACTGTGGTGCAAGCCGAGAACTTTGCCAAACTCAATCCCAAACAGCGATCACGTCGTACTCCAGTCGGTGTGGTGTCCAAGACCACGCTGCCTTCAGATGCCAAGGCCAAGTGGCAGAAGTTCCATATCCCGATCGTCCGCATCACGTGGATCTTCGACAGTGTGAGTCACCTCGAAGTGCTACCGTTCGACGACTACTACCCGTACTAGGTGACGTTCAATATCTGTATCATCAAAGTCATTGAAACGTTTCTTCTGTTTAAGACCTAGCTGTTGGTTCAGAATACGCAGCTCTCGAGACTTTCATCCCTTACCGTCTCGTTTTGCCTTCCGCCTTGTCTCCATCCACCGGCACTTGCATCTCAAAAATGTCCAAGTGGCCCTCGTTCTTAACTATATCATATATCAATTATTATTATTATTATACCGGTAATGCCATATATCAAATAAGAGGTTACAAGTTACAAACTGAGTATAACACGGTTACGAACCTGCAATGTTGATATTCGCGCCGTTCGCCACTTTAATGTGGCGTTGGACGCACTCGAGCAGCTCTTGCTGCAGCACCGCCAAGTCCACACCCGCGAGCACCTGACTGCCACGCTGGTGCGCCAGGATGATCTGCAGCCGCTCCTTCGCCACCGATTTGGATTTGGACGAGTGCTCCGCCTCGCCGAACAAAGACGCCAGCCACTTCTTGGCGCCGTGACGAGAACTCGCCCCAACTCGCGCTGCCATCGTCTGTCTGGATACTGCGATAGTGAGGGCTGCGGTTATCGCTATTTAACGGATCTTTTCATCCAATCACATCGGTTTGAGAAGATAAGTTTTGGCGAATCACGAGGCTGAAAAATGACGCGAACGAGACTGTCATTTTTCATTTTCTCATTTGCAACCGGTATTTAGTCCTAGTAGTATTAATACTTCTACGAGTTGTTGAGATTGGTCAGATAACTATGAAGTCAACTGGATCCTTTAATTGCGAGCGCAGCTTTCCAAAACGGAGACCGCGCTCTCACCTGTAGTGTTCCTCATTCCAATCCCTATATTTGGCTACAAAGCTGCGAGTGCGATAGTATTCAGCTGAAATTGAAAAGTTACGCTTGGTTCTCGTCACGTTCGGCGGAATGCGTCCCACCGTCGGACAGGGATAAGTTTGAGTCATCACGATACGCTCGCACTCGCTCTGTATCAACTGCGGCCTTTCACTGGAATCCAGGCGCTAGGAACACGCAACTACAGCTACTGAGTGATCAGCCAAGAGGGAGTGACCCCTCGGAAACAGTTCTCTTCATCCATAATGAGTCGAAGCGAGCTGGGTTAATTGCTTGTCATCATTACACTCACATGCAACAGTGGAGGGAATGTTCATGCACAAAGCTGTTATACAATGTGCTGTGAAGTACTCGACACGTAGTTTTCAGCCTGGGGCGGCGACATTCATGATTTTCGAATCATCACATTCCTCACGTTAAGGGTCCCACACACGTAGTAAACAGATACAAACTGGCAGTTGACCTGTGATCGACGCGATAAAAGTCCAAATGCGTGACGATTGGGATTGTCTGTTTGGTTGGGAAAATGGATGGTGGAAATGCGTATATATTGGACCGGTTAAATGGATGTTAACCGGTTCGGCTCTACAGTGCTGTGAAGTGATTGGCGGAACGTCCTCTAAAATGTTGACTCGGCCAACGTTTGTGCAACTTGATCAGTATGAAAAGCTATCGCTTTTGCCAGGGTCAAATTTGTGGGCATAATATTGTATTTACGTCAAATATGGATACATGGGACATAGTAAAACTAAGCCCGTAGATAGCATATTGAAGTGCATTTTGACCTTATAATGCACTACTGTAGAAAATGCCGCAAGGGTGCACGCATTTGTAAACTTACAGGTGACTGGGTAAGAGATCCGCACGTCATCAGGTATTTTACGATTCGGATTCACTAGTGGTGACAACCTTGGCTGCTGCAGTTTGCTGATGCTTGCCACAATACCTTCGTTTGAGAAAGTTGTTGAATGCATTTCTATTATCTAGACTCCGGATCAACCTGTGAACTGCTCAAATACACGCTCGAGCGACAGCTCGCTGACACTGTATTGCGCGATATGGAAGCGCTGTTTGTTTTCTTCCATGAGAGCAAACACATCGGCCAGCCCAAAAATGTCGGTGCAGGAAGTTTCATACACAGCGCTGGTGTTGCTGCCACTTCCACGCGCGGTTTCGAGGTCTGCAGACACCACAGCTTCGCCAGATCGAGTAGTGATCTCCTCTTTGAAAACTTGCGTCTCAATACGGGCAAATGCTTCTTGTAAAAGCCACTCCTGCACGAATTCAACGAATGGGATGACAGGGTCTACCGAGGCCACAACACATGAGCCTGAAGGTGCAAGATCGTCCGACTCGAAACGGGATCGGACACTTGCTAGCCAACTTTTGCCGTGCTCTCGAGCTACTGCCGATGTAGCAGCGTCGTCATTCTTGTGCATGAGATCATGACAGGCCTCCCATGCTTCGTCAAGCTCACGCAAAGGAAGACTACTTCGCTCCAAACCCTCTTGACGAGCGCCAGTTGACGGTTTTGCTTTGATTAAACGACGGATATGTTCCGTGTAGAGCTGTATCTGCTCAGGTTTCCAGATAGAAGTGCTATCCAAACGAACACTAATTGAGATGCCTCGCGAGACACGCTGCTTCAAGTCGGGAATGCTTCCGCACCAAACAACCTTTCCCTTGAACAGCACAACTGCGTTCGCACACACTGCTTCAGCTTCCTCCATGCTGTGGGTAGTGAACAAACAGCTAGTACGATTTTGACTTTGTCGCTTTTCATGGAGAACGCGCCACATAAGACGTCGGGCCACCACATCCACACCCGCTGAAGGCTCGTCCAAAAGCAAGAGTGATGTGTGATCGCTCAGAAGCGCTAGCGCCAACATAAGGCGTCGTTTGTTACCACCACTCAGATGTGAAGCTGCAGTTTTCTCGACCGGGAACAAATCCAACTGCCTCATCAGTTCGTCGATCACAGCACCTTCAGACATCAAAGCGTTGCTACGGCAACATCGAAGGCGGTAGAACAGCTCGAGGTGCTCGCGTACAGTCAAATCGTTAAAATAATGGTTGCCCTGAGAGCAGTAGCCATATCTAGTGTTTGCTTCACGGGGTTGTACGGTCACATCACATGAGTCGATCAGCGCTTTGCCAGTGGTGGGCGAAGTTCCACCCGTCAAGATCTCGAACATCGTCGATTTGCCAGAACCATTGACTCCTAGTAGTGCCACGCAATCGCGCTTCTCCACTGAAAAGCTGACATCGTTCAGGGCCACCACCTGCCCGCTGTCATTTACTACAGGAGTAGCATTCTCACTATCTGGTTGTTCGTCTGCTGCCGTCTTCTTTTTGGGGTTAAAAACCTTTGAGATCCGAATCGCGCGAACCATATCCACATTGGGGCTCTCTTCGTCGAATGCGACAGCAGTTTGTTCAGCTTCTGTGTAGCCTTGCTCATGTCTACGCCAGAACGGCAACAAGCGCTGCACCCAACGCAGTTTGTGCTGCATCTTGAGTTCCGTCACAGTGGGGTACATTTGATATTGATCCATGACTAGCAACAGTATCGTGTAGGTAGCACCAGATGCAACAAGCGCAAACCAACTACTTCCAGATACCTCCCAATCCCATACGGAAGCCTTCGAGAGGTCTGCCAGCCCTTCCAACATAGCAAACGGATTCCCAGAGTCGAGGTCCCCGCCGACCTCGAGGCACTGATGCCGCATTGGAGCCCACGACACCGTCACAATATTCAAAATCGCAGTACCGAACGAATATAATGGTAAAAACTGCAAAATGTAGGCAATCGAATTCACCTGGACACACACACCAGGCACCATCGACAGTGCAAATACTATGGATGCCGCCATGATCTGAAACAGTGAGAGGTATTGCATGTATGATTGCGCAGAAGAATGCGATCCGAAGACCAGTGAACTCAAATATTGCGCCGGTAGAATGGACAAACCAAATAGCACCATAGAGATAAACCAAGCAGCAAGGATCTCGCCAGTCAGCGCTCCAGAGAAAATTGCGAGAATGATACACATGGTAATGATTGCCAAGGTGTAGACTATGTAGTCAAACAGGAAATTTGATAGCCAATACAACAACGAAGCGTTTGCAGTCTCGAGATGCTGGTACTGAATTCGTTTCAGACCACTTTCTTTCTCTCGCACAACTGGAGCGACATAAAAGGCCACGATCGAGCTCATCGTCATCAACAGATAAAATGCCATCATAACCCGTCGCACAACGTTGATAGCTTCATCAGGGTCAATGGTAACGCCGTCTTCATCAGTGGTTACCCCTGTACCGATCTCAATGTCAATTGGAAAAATCCCTCGCTTTACCACCAGATCGCAGTTGTCGATTCCAGGAGCATTCTCGTGCTTTGAACGGGCTTTGCAGTAAGCTTGTGACATCCACTGCAGTGTCACCGGCAATGAGCGACGCACGGTTTCGTTGTAATAGAGTGAGTACGCCATCACAGGAGCAGAGATAGTGTTATCTGATGTCCAATTCACTTCAGACACATATATACCAGCGAAAAATGTGGTAGCATTCTCACGCGCAATGGCATCCAGCATCGCCTGCTCGGTTGTCGCGCTCTTATCAAACACAATCGTGTGAGAACTTTGCTCAAACTGCGCAACCAAGTCGGCGACTGAATCTGTCACCGTTGATGCAGATGAGATAAAGAATGAAGTCTCCTTCGCAGACGGTGGTAACGTCGTCACTGTTTCAATAGACCCGCTAGAGTTAAGCAAGTTTTGGAAAACTGCCATGAGGATCGCGAAAAAGGCAATCGGCCACACATACTGAGCAAAAACCGCCTTTTTGTCACGAGAAGACATCTTCATACGCTTGATAACAAGAGCGCGAAGCTGCGAGATTGAATGCTTCCAGCCGGGGAGTTTCCTATCGATACCAGTAGTTCGTAAATCCATCTTTGTCTTCGATTTCTCAGCTTCCTTTCTTGAAGAGACCTGGTCATCCTCCATATCATCCTTAGCGTGATAGTAAACGTCTTCACCCTCCGTCACTTTCACGAATACATCCTCCAAATCAGTCGCAGCGATGGCGTAGCGCTTGATAATTCTGTTTTGCTTCATCGTTTCTAACTCTCTGAACAGCTCAGCAAAACGCCGTTCCTCTCCATCATTCAGTTGGATACGCGTTTCCCACTTATTGTCACTCATGATGGCAGCATTTGGTACATACTTCCTAAGTGTACTCATCAAAAGGTCAGCCCACGCTTCGCGTCCTGACCCCAGACGACTTAGACTAGGGTCTTGTTCAGCATCCTCGTGGTGCACAACTGTTAGCTTATAGCCCACACCAAACCGATTACGAAGAAATAAACTTGATCCACAACATTTTAGCTTGCCTTCTGCAACAATTCCGATATTTTCACACAAAGCCTGAGCTTCCTGCATCGAGTGTGTAGTCAAAATCACAGCTCGGTGGGTGACGGCACGCTTCAGCGCGTCCCAGGTGTCCAATCGAGCTTTCAAGTCCATGCCAGCCGTAGGTTCATCCAGCAACAGTACTCGAGACGTATCTAAGAGCGACAACACGAGGGACAGCTTGCGCTTTTGACCACCCGACAACGTTTTCGATAGCGCGTCACATTTCTCATCAAGCCCGAACTGCTGCAACTTGCTGAGCCAGGTTTCCTCTGCACCGGTTTTCACACCCATACTTGCTTTAAGCGCACACACCAGTGACAAATGTTCCCACACAGTCAAATCGTCGTATAGAATATTTTGTTGGAAGCAAACACTCAAACTCTGTCGAACTGCTCGTGGATCCGTCGCTACACTGATAGATCCACCTACATAAGCATCTCCACTAGTGGGAGATAAAATCCCACTCAAGATTGACAGGGTTGTGCTTTTGCCGGCACCATTAGGACCCAGTAGTCCAAAAATCTCTCCTTTTCTTACACCAAACGATACATTCTTCAGCGCCACTTTCCCGTTGGGAAACGTTTTTGACAGTGATTTCACAAAAAGGGTAGGTCGGAAGTGTTGTAGGTAGTCTGTTAGTGATTGTTCACGAAGCGTGTCATCCATCTGCCCGTCAATACTGTCTGAGCTCATTTCAGTTAGCCGCGCTGACTCATCACTTTCACTGTCTTCTGAGAACGCCTGGGAATCCATCTTTTTGGGGAACCAATACGATGGCTGAAATACAAAATACCATTTCTGCTGCACTCCGTAAGTGCGAGGAAATACATTCTCCAAGTACCATCCAAGAAGCAGGTATCCTGCACATTGAATTGTCATCACGCGGCATGGTTCCGCGATGGTGTGGTAAGTAATTGGCCGATGAGACGCTGTAACAGCATCAAATTTCAGGATATCATGTAACGAAGCCATGAACACGACAGGAGAACTGATTCCATCCAGTGCCGAAATCAATAACGCTAGTGACTCAGATGATGCAATCTCGTCTTCACCCACCAACGATCGAATAAAAGTTCCAGCACTTAAAATGAAATACATCAAAGGTGCGCATGCTGCCGCTGTCTTCGTCTGATTAAACACTGGTGTGATAGCAAGACCGAACAGCAAAATGCTAGAGACAAATGTTATCAAGAGCAAGAAGAAATATCCATTTCCGGCTGTCGTAGCTGCAAACATGTTGTCACTCAATAGCCACGTTCCGATAAGGCACACAACTGCGGAGGCCAAAAAGTATAGCAAAAACCAACTAATCAGGAGTGCCATTGCCGGCAAACCCATAATCATCAAATACTCCTTCAGTTGTTTTTCCTTTTCAGCCACAACATCACGAACCAGTCGCACATATGGCCACAGGAACAAGTACGCCACGTAAAAAACAATATTTCCCTCCAGAGGACCAGCGATGGTGTTTGCAGGGCGGTTTGGTAGTGCCGAAACAGTCAAAGTATCCAACTCATCACTCGATGCCGCTTTGCTGATGAGACTCGACAGGAACCGCTGAATTTCAGTTGACAAACCTCCTTTGGTTACTGCAATTTTACATGCTGGAACACTTCGTCCCAGCGGAGATTTCGCAGGGAAATCGCCCCATTGGAGTCCACCCATATCCAACATTTTGTTCACGGATTTGCAAACAATTTCCGGCGGTAACGAACTGATGTCCACCAATTCGTCGTTGGAAAAAGTAGTCGTGTTCTCACGAATAAGCATGTTCAGTGTCATTTGAAACGGCAAAATATTCGGGAACTGCATGGTGCGATTAAACAGCAGTTCTTTCGAGAAAAACTTTGCAATTTGGTCTTCATGTTCGTCTTCGGATGGATCAACGTCGCTTTTCTGGTAAAATAGTGACAATAATTCCAACGGGTGTGAAACTTCATCTTCAGTTTCCACTTTTGTTCTTCTCACATCCAAACCAGCGTAAATGTGCATTCCACTTTTCTTGGGAAACTCCAACATCACTTCATTTGCTTCTTCATTGGACATGGTGTCATCAAAAGGAATAATTTTCGTCTTGTCTAGGAAACTAGAAATCCCCAACTCAGTTGCAGCGGGGTAATTTCTACATGAATCCCACATGAGTCAGTAAATAAGTACAGCTTATCCGTGCTACGTACCTCTCGAGGTAAAGCAGCAACAGTCTGTTGTCCGGTCGGTCCAACACGGCCAAACTCTGGTTGCTTTTCTCCAGTAGCAACGGCAACACCGTCATGAGCAGCGTCGCCGGTTCATTCTTCACTACTGGGCTCGTCTCCGTCATCTCTTGTGTCTTCAAGCTGCTGTCGCTCTCGAGGTGCCGCATCCCGAAGGCTGCGAGGCCGCCGCCCCCGGGCGTCGTCAGCTGCGCGTTGTACTGACACATTTTCTGGATGAGTAGCAGCAGCAGACTCAAGGGCACGATGATGTCCGTCACCAGCGCGGGGAACAGCCAGCGCTTGCCCACGCGGCCGCGGTTGAAGCGGCTGTCGCGCTGCTTCACGCGCCAGTTCTTCCACAGCAGCACGCGAACGCTGCGCCACAGCCCTGCCATCTCTCAAGACTCAAGACTCAAGTCAAGTGGCCTACTAGTAACAAGGTGCAATGGCGCGTGCCAGCAGCTCGGGATTCTGAGCGGGATGGGAAGCCAACTCCGACGTGTTGAATGACAATCACTCTTCGATACGAGCAAGTATCCGGATGGCTACATTTTGGCGACTAGATGGCTACATTTGAGTGCGTCACACTACGATGGCGAAGGTACAGGCGAGACGTGCAGGCTCGACAAGCCACGTTTGGGGCTACGTGATCGTCCTGACAGCGGCATTGGCGTTCATCTCGTCCATGTAATATCGTAGGATCAAGTGGTGCTGGTTTGCCTTAATCAATGACACTTGTGTTGATTCTCGTGCAGGTATGCCATGGTCTTTTCCAAGCTGCTGCTACTGCTCCCAGATGCTCCTATAGTTGACCAAGTCCGAGAAGAGAGCTCCAATCTGTTGCTTGCGATGGAGAGAGACGTGTACTACTGCTACTTGGTTCCCCTCACGATCCCTGTGACTATCTTGGCCTGCTACGCCAATTGGGTCAGTCTCAAGTTCTTCCGCCACAACTAGCAGCTCATACTACAGGTGTCTACTGCGAAATGTAATGGTTGATACGTACTACCACATGCACACTCGTGATTAGCAAGTGAGTTGACTTTCACATCGGCGGACAAGGCTACTGTTACATCGCTAACCACTGAATATTACAACAAGGATGGCGGCATTCCAAGAGGTCATGCAGTCTTTATCCCGTCTATCGAAGGAGAAACGCATAGTGCAATGCGTATCTACCAACTCGCGTGGATACGTCGAGCACGAGGTTACCAAAAACAAGACAGGGTCGCAAGAGTGTTTCGATTTTGCTGGTACCAATGAAGACGGCCCCGCTAGCGGCAATCATCGACGACTGGGAAGTGATGAAACCAATGCGTGAGCGAGGAGTCATTGCCTGGTTTCCATAGTAAATTTTCAAGAAGATGGAGCACGTCGTGTACTCAACGTGTTTGCTGCCGTGTTGGGTGCAGAGCCAGCGTTCTTTGACCGATTCTTCCATGGCGATGATTCCAGTCACATGAGACTGAACCATTACCCTGCCACGACAACCTGAAGAAGACCACGGGCGTTTACCATCGCACAGATGCTGGCACTCTCACTATTTTACTTCAAGATGACAACGTTTTATCGTCCGTCGCAGATCTCCGATCTGGACTTCACACAAGGCACGTATACGATCAATAATGGTGAATGGTGCAGGTTTGGCCCAGCGACCAGTTCGTAGCACCTTTGCATCGAGTTTTGACTAGTGGTAAACCTGACCGCTACTCAGCTCAGTTCTTCTACAATCATCAAACTGCGAAGTGCACAGCCCATTGTGTGAAGGTTGGCGATGCGATCATGCGACCAATTACCTCCCTTGAGTTCTGTGAGTTCCGTTTGAGGTGCTACCAGGGCAACGTCACCGATAAGGATGAGGAGATCCTAGATTGGAGGCTTCAAAAATTATAGTACCATTGACGCTGCCAAACTTCTACAGTGAAAGATTTTCTCTCCAGTCAAAGAAAGCTGTCGATAATGCAGAAACATTTCAAGGTCAGGTTGTTGGTCAAGTTCACTGTTCATCCATTCATTAGATTGTAGGCTGTGGCTGCTGCTGCCAGCAGCCTCTTCCAATGTTGGTGACCTAGGAGTTAGCAACATCAATGGGGCCGTTGATCTTGAAGTCTCCAATCTGATTCTCCTTGCCCAAATCGGCATAGTTGCCTCGAGCACGCGCCACAATGTACTCCAAAAAGCTAAACGGACGATAATTTGGCACCTCGCCTTCCTTCACCACGATAGGTTCTATCTGCACGTCGTACGCCGGCAGGTAAAAGAAGGGAGCTGAGTATCGACTAGCCTTGTCCGTCGCTAGCACGCGATGTAAGGGTGCCACGAACTTGTCGTTGGACCACACTTGTATGAGGTCACCAGTGTTAATGGTGTATGTGGCTTTGCGTGGTGGCACATTGACCCACGCCCCCGATTTGCGATGCAACACTTGTAGCGAGGCAACATCGTCGTCTTGCAGCAAAATAGTAAGAGCAACCGAGTCCGTATGATGGTACACACCCATGACCTTTTCCGGTTCAGGAGCTATGGGGTAGTGGTTTAGCCTCATGACACTGGGATGGTTCTCGTGGAAGAATTTGTCGAAGAAACTCGGATCTTCGCCCAATGCCACAGCAAACAACTTCATCAATCGACGGGACATGTACGCCATCTTCTCGTAGTACGTTTGCATCTGGTGGCGGAATCCAGGTACAATGTGCTCGTCGAGCCACTGATTTTGCACTTTACTTAGAAGTCCCGTTTTGTCTTCTGGAGGAACATCCCTCTGGGTCCCACCAAAGTCGAAGCACTCTTTCCAGTCCGTTTTGTTCTTGGTGAGCTCTTTCTCGACGTATCCATGGCCGTTTGTTTCCGTCCGGCCGATAGTGCGCTTGGTTTCCTGTGGGAGACGAAAGAACGAGCGTATTTTCTCCCGGAACTCGTCCATCTCGTGTTCTGGGAGTCCGTGGTTGGTGACGTAGAAGAACCCCCAGTCACTAGCGGCAGCACGCACACTCTCGAGCATCTCACCGAGAGCATCGTCGGCAGTGTTGCGTAGAGCGGCATTTACTTCGGTGTCGGTGGTGAGGGCCATGAGGGCTCCGATATCTACGACTGGAACTTCGTGGATTTCCATCTTGAGAATGCGACTCTTGACATTGCAGAAACCTCATATGTAGCAAGAATTTGTTTGACAATTGTGTGATCGCACTTAATTGAAGTGGTGGCGACTTTTGAGCAACTCGCCGAGATGTCGACAGATCGGGGCGCTTGTGACCTGATAAGCCAGGTTAAGGCCGTCAAAGATAATGTCATAGGCGTGAAGACTGCGGTAATGTACGCGCGGGGGATAAGTCGCTATGTAGCGTGGTTGTACCAGAAGCACAGAAATGTACTCAACAATAACTTTATTGGAGCTTTGCATGACGATGATTTCGAGGAAGACGCCGCGGGAACTACTATGCTGAAGATTGACAGGATTATTGACTTTATGGATAATAACCCGGCCATATCTCCCATTGACTACGACCTTCATCGAGCTGAAGACTTTGAACAGTTTTTACTATCTCTAACTAATCGTTCTGGAGGTAAACCTGGACAATCTGTATATGCTTCTATGCGTTCGAGCTTATTTCATTTGTACCGAGCTTATGGACGGTCGATGACGCCCGAGTTTGCTGCAGATTTGACGGTGTTCTTCAAGGGATTGAAGCGGACGGTGGCTCGCCGTAATCATGAAGCAGGCGTTAAACTTACTGAGGGAAAAGAGCCTCTATCTTTTTCTACTCTACGATCTCTGTGCGTGCTATTTCTTAAGCACAGCGGACAAGAATTTGTTTTCGCTCGTTTATTTTTGCTATTAAGTTGGAATTTAATGTGCCGAGCCGGGAATACGGCGTCAATTCATTTGGGTCATGTGAGTTGGGATGGGGACGCTTTGGCGGTCTTGTTCGGGCATATGAAGAACGACCAGGAAAGTACACGTCCTCGAGATGCAAGACACGTTTATGCTAATCCTTTCATTCCTGAAATATGTCCTACACTGGCTTTGGCAATGTATGCAGCGGTGTTGGGGTTTTCGGATAAAAAGCTTTTTCCCGGTGATAACCAGTATGATCGGTTCTCAAAACTTCTCAAGCGCGCCATGCATGACAAAGAGATGGTGACTTTACTAGAAAATGAAGGTTTGACAGCTGCGGATATTGGGACCCATTCTGCTAGAAAAGGCTCTGCTACGTTTGTGTCCTCGTGTTCGAATGGGGAGGGGCCCGTCGGCTGCTGCAGTTTGCATAAGGGCGGGGTGGACGCTGCCTGGTGTTCAGGACACTTACATCCGCTACGAGGCCGCTGGCGATCGAATTGTCGGTCGCTATGTGGCTGGGTTGCCATTTCATGAAACCGGATTTGCTATATTGCCACCGTTTTTCCCTGAAGTTGATGATTTGGTTCGTGACAGCACTCGTTTGTGCTTCCCGGGCTTGCCACCACATTTAATGCAAGTCGGTAGTTTTTTGCTTGCTTCTCTAGTCTATCATCAGCAGTATTTACGCGAAAGTTTAAATGCTGATCACCCTATTTACCGCAACGCCTTTTTCGGGAATAACGAGCTTCTTTCTCAGTTGCAACATCGAGTGGCGTGTCGATCAGCACGTCCTTCCGATCGGATAAGACCTACTGGGGTTCCCCCTCACATTCACTTGTTAGCCGCAATTGAAAGCCAAGCACAGAAAATGCAAGAGTTATCGGTAGCAGTTGGTGCACTAGCTCCAACTGTGGTGGAGATGATGAAAGCAGAACTGTCGTTCAATTATCTTTCACCAACAGAACTCAAGGCAAGCATCACCCGTGCGTTTAACGATTGTGGAGTACCTCAGCTGATGGAGTCCGTTCGACGGCAGCTATCTCACCCAGGGCATGCCAACGCAGAGAATTGCATGCCTCGCGATCACGGCCCTGCGGAAGAGCATGTTGATAGTCGATCCGCTTCACAAACTTTATTAGTCACGCAGTCTCGATTAACAAGGGCGCCTTCTGACTTTGATATACCTAGCATGTCGTTGCTGTGTGCTTGGGAGCACTGGTGCTGCGGCGACCCGTCCGGACGAATAGGTCCGTATAGGTTTTTACAATGGCAAGACCTCTCCACCACCAGAAAGCGAAAAACC
Organism: Phytophthora megakarya; assembly: GCA_002215365.1. Classification (NCBI taxonomy): domain Eukaryota; phylum Oomycota; class Peronosporomycetes; order Peronosporales; family Peronosporaceae; genus Phytophthora; species Phytophthora megakarya. The sequence goes on from NBNE01000182.1 coordinate 23,089, forward strand.
CTGTCAAACTACCGCTGTATGATGCTGGAAATACAAAACAAAATTCCTGTGAATGCATGGATACAAACTCCAACGGTATCACAAGCTCGTACCATGCTACAAAGCGTGGTATCGGAGCTCTCAATCCAAGATGTTACGCCGAAGAACCGGCAACGCCGAACGGACCAGCTCAAATGGTCCACCGCGCTGAATGAAATTCGGAAAAACCGTCGAGTGTTAAGGCAAACACACAGCTTGACAGCAACGTAAATATTATCTTACCTCGTGCTGTCCTCGGGTCTAGCGTAGCTTCATGATGCACAGATCTTGTCCTTTGCGGCTGCGTCACTGTCGACTCTGTGCCCTTGGCGCTAAACTCGCACGACTTCAGTCAAAACAACAGGGTGAGAGGCACTGGCTACTTTAGCAGCTCTTTCTGGGGGACGTACAGACAGGTTACCTGCCTCAGCACGGCGGGCTCACTCGCGCTGACTGGTTTGACGCTTGAGGGATCTCAAGGACGGGAGTCTTTTCCAGGTCGAGGCGAGCCGCGCGCGTTTGCGGGAGTGTCTTGCTCCCGATCTGTCGCTTGTCCTGCGAATTGTGTAGTGCAAATGTGTAAGGAGATTGAGTTATGTGTTTTACGGTACTATTTTATGTGCGCCTCGCGCCAACAAATTCGTCAGCACTTCGGATATCGCCATTTCCAACAGGCGTTAGTATGGAAAGGTCGCTGAGCCTAAAACGAATTTGTTCGCGCAAAACGCAAAGGAAAACGCAAAACTTTTCATACAAAAAGGAGGCCAGACACCAACGAATTCAAGAGAATCAGTAATATACGAACATAACAATAGATTAGCCAATGAGAGCGCGATGAAAAAAGGTAATGGAGTGATCGGACATATTTTGTTGGAACGATTAAAAAATATTCGATACTGACATAATAAAATCAAGTCAAAGACATACTTCACAAATATTGTCAAGGATCGGACACCAAATCAATTTATGTAGGAACAGATTTGACAGGGTAGTGATATTTTTAGAGTGAAAGCACCCAATGTGAAGTCTAGCCCATTCAAACAATTGGAAGAGGACAACTATGTCAACGAAGGCGCTGATCCCGGGGAACTCGCAAAGGACGCGCCAAACGGCGCTCAATGTGTTTGGACGCTTTGCAGAAGACAAGAAAATGACTGTAAACGATATTTGCGAGCTTGTGGGGGGATCCATCGGGGGACACACTGTACATTGTGCTGGACAAGTTTGCAATGCACTTAGCGTTTCGAGAGAGTTCAAAGGATTATCTACTATCTAAGAATTCTGTTTCTAGCTACTTTGAAAACGTCAAGAATCATTTGCTGGAAATGTTTCCTACTTTGCATGCAGAATCGGGACGCCGTCATCAAAAGATTGCGTCGGTGCTGGACAAGTATTGCTCTAAACGATGCACTGACTTTACAAACCAAGCGGCTCCGTGTACAAAGCGAGACCTACGAGGTTTGTGTACTTCTATTCTGCCATATGCGACCACGGCTGAAGGCTACAAAGACTGCGCACTTCTAAATTTTCTTTGGTATCTCTTGGGTAGGTCGTCTGACATTATCGGTTTGATGAAAAACCAAGTCGCAGTCTACCCTGGTGAGTAAAATGTAGCTTCTTATATCTTCTACATCTTTTTTATTCACCACGTTTATCTTGCAGGCGGCTGTTTGGCCATCACTTGCAAGCGGATGAAATCCGCTGCAACCCATGGAGCATCTTTCTTTTACGACCCTATCAATTTATCACCATGTCCACTACATTCTCTCGATATCGCCCTAATTATGCAGACAACGTCTAGTGAATTTCTGTTGGATCAAGTTCCTCGTGATTATTTCGAAGTGCAACCGATCTCTGTGGAAGATACATCATTTCGCAAATTAATTGAAAATCCTCGCGATGTTTCCATCTACATGAATACGAGTCAGTCTGCTGTCGCCCCGGAGGCCACGCAGCGAGCTGTAGTACCTAGAATTCACGCATACGTCAATCGCATACTAGTTCGTTGGGGCGCTGTGGTTACGAAGGACGGTGCCGCCTTGACTAAAGGGCTATCTTCTCACTCACTCCTTTCGTCGTGGCGGCGCTCAGAACGCCAACGGAGATAGCAATGTTAGCTCGCCCTGGATTTTAGACCGTGGTGGCTGGAGTATGAGCGCTGTGAGCAAAGCTTTTAATTATATTGTGACTTCGACACATGAAGATAAAAAGTGGGCAAATCACTCGCCAGTTGAGATCTAAACGCACAGCCTCAGCTACCCACACCGGAAGCCGTCGACGCACCGGTGCTGCAGCGAATACGTCAAGTTCAATGTCTTCTTTTTGGGTTCACCCTTGGACTTGACGACAGTCTCATCCTGCGGACAGTGGTCATCGAAATTCTCGGGGCAGTCACAATACTACACCACAACGAGATGATGCATCTGGCTCCTGCTGTTAGTCAGAGTCAAGTTACTGAACCGGAGATCTCTGGATGGGCACTTACGATTCAAGAGTCCTTTTTGACTAGCAAGCGAACCGCACAACGCATTTCTTCTGTCAAATCTAAAAATGAGGGTCTTGGGCAGACAAACGGAGCTTCTAAAACAACAAACGAGGTTGATCAGCGCCTTAACTTCGCAGGTGAAACTGTTAGCTGAGTGCGTGGCTCACCTTGAAGAACCCTCGAGTGCAGGACCTTTCTATGATCCCATGAACATACCGACGGTACCCTCCGAACACATCAAATACCCTTCAAAAGCGCTCGAGACCAAAGTTGCTTGCCTCTGTGTGGTACGAGTGGTTTTGTGATCAACCTCCCTATACCGACGAAAACTGAAGAAGGTATCATGAATGCAAAGTAGCTGTAGCATTCATGAGGGTATTCTTACCAGACGGCTACAACGTAACGGGGTGTGGCCCCGACGCAAAGTCGCGCATCCTCTTGGTTGGACGAGAGGCAGAAGGTAACATTCGTGCATTTATGGCTGCCGAAAACATAGATGCAACGGCACGTGGGATAATCGATAAGGCTCTCACATGCAGAAGGTAAGCTCAACGCGCGTATTAGACATTACCAGAATTGCAACTGCAAGACAAGGTTTTGGACAAAACCACACCAAAGTTGATCCATGAACTACGCCCAATCTAGCACCTATAGTGTTGCTTGCAGCAAAACAAAGCTACGAACCAACAAAAGAAAACCGTAGTTAAACCACCAACTTTAATGCAATCCTCAATTCGTTACATACAACCAGGTACTTACGATCTTCCGTGTTGCAGTTCTTTCCGTGTTGATGCCTTCCTGGTAGGTGTTGTCGTCGTCCTGCTTTTGGCGGTCGTCCGGCTGCTGCTGGGCCACAGGTCCGGCAGCTCTAGCTGCTCCAGTAATCTTCGCCTCGCCAACTGAATTGCTTTTCTAATGTGGTCCACAACGATAGACAAAATGAATACCTTGCTTTTGGAGGTTCACTTGTCTGAAACTTCTGGGCTCATGCTGCAACCACTGAATTTAGGATACATATTCAGTGTGAATTATGTTAAATTCTGTGTAGATTTTGTAGATCAGACAGAGCCAGTTTTGGTGGTTTAGGTTGAACTTGGGACGAGGAAAGATAATAAATACATGACGGTGGACTTTCCTGATTTTTGACATTTTTGCACCATTGGCTCACAGCAAACATTCGTCGATTTTCCCCCTCGGACGCAGATCACGCAGTAAAGACCACAGATCCAGCATGACTGACACGGTACCTTCATCGTTGCGTTTGCTGCTCGTAACTGCTGTTTCTCACACTATACCTTCATGAAGACCGGTGAGGACTCTTTAAGCGCAAGATGCGACTAACGATGCACCTGCAGTCTCGACGGATAAATTGCCGAGTCGTAAGAAGCGCAAGTTCCCGGCAGAGATCATACCGCCACAACTAGTCAATATCGCTGGCGTGATGCAAGCCCATCGAGCCGAGAAGGTTGCCCAGGCTCGGATAGATCGGCAGAAGACTCGACTGGCAGGCATGCGACTAACGCTCAGGTTGAGATTCTCCGCATTTAGTGAAGATTTGGTGAATATACCTTTGTGATGTGTGTCATATCTGCAAACGGCTCCCGGATATCAGAAACTTCTCAATAAAAAGCTGGATGCGGTGACGAACAAGGCGACTTGCTTCATGTTCGATCCAGTGCAGAGTGAACGGAACTACACTATCATCGAGATAAGTGTCCGCACGGTGATCGAAGTCATACTAGAGATGAAAGAAGGTCTCGTCATGTACGAAAAAGTTGACTAGTGCACTCAGCAAGATAGCAGCCCCTGTGGTGTGTGGTGCATCACAGTACTTGAAATGCTCCTAACAGGTCTTCATGGGACGATTCGCTGTACAATGTACAGCCATATCTGCGAATGCGACTTCTGCATACAGCTATTGCTTTCGTTGAAAAGAAAGCTTCTCTTCTGAAGATATACATATTGTAACTTCAATGCATCATTTTAGGTTCTGTTTTCAGTTTTCAAAACCAAATTTATAAAACCAAAATTACAAACTGCCTTGCCAAGAATACACGAAGTCCCACAATCCCCAAATATAGAATTGTCTTCAAAAGACTGATTCTTAATTTTGTATTTTGCACACACCAAACCGAAGATTTGTAGTTCAAATATATGAGAACTATCAAAGGGGGGTGCACAGGGGCCGCGTCTTTCATCACTCAACCTTTGTGCGACATCGCTACAGCAACTTATTTGATCTTATGAGCACCTTGTCGGCAACGTAGTAGAACACCTATGTGTGGTCCACACATTTGACAGATGCAACGCTGATCACCGGCCGCAACACGGCGGCAAGACCGGCGGCACGATCAACCAAGGAAAAGATCATGGATAAGATCAAGGACAAGATCAAGGACACGATCGAGAACAAGACCGAGAACAAGATCATGTTGAACAGGTACGAGAATACCGGCCCCACAAGCCGTCACCGCAGCGGTACCTACGATCAGATATACGTGCACTCGGACGTGTCGACGTTCCGCGAGGTGTTCGCGCTCAGCGCGCTTCTACGGCGATTCCAGAGTGCAAAATATTTTACTTGGTAGACGAGGTGCTGGATCTGGTGGACACTCACGGCAACATGGAATAGATCATTCACGGCAGCTCAGCGGAGTGTTACCAACCGTCGACGGAGGTCTGGTGCTTCTGAAGTGTGGTGGAAAGGCTCTGGGCAAGTTTGACCAGAAATGCTGCAAATTGATGGATACTTCGGGTTCGTGGATGCTGGAAATGATCGGTACTGATGTGGGCCATGGGGTAGGTACAACGCACTTTGTACATGTATTCAGAGACAGCGAGGTGAAGAGTATCGTAGGCTAGAAGTTCGTCAAAACCAACTGCGCAACCATTGTTCACATTATCATCTCCACATGGCCTAGATTCGAACTACAAACCCCGGGACCTCTGGTCCGGTATGCAATTTACCCTAGTTCCTCACCATCTGTGTCTGGAACATCAAAGCCAGGACACATGTACTGTAGATAATTGATTTTTGTCCATCTAAATTCAGTGGTAGCAACATCGTTCAAAACTTCTGTCCGCATGTCCAATCCTGCACGGTATGGTACATGTATGAGCTCAATACAACTGTGGGCTTCCGTACATATTATAAGGGAAAAGAAAGATCAACTTAGAAGCGATGCTATATAGTTATATTGTCCGTTCGGTTTAGACGTCACCTCACGAACAACATCTTGGGCTGAAAGGCATCGGCTATTTGGGCGTTCGATTCATTCGATTGTGTAAATACAGGCATTGACCTTTGATTCTCCTATCTCGGTAGGGGATATGCTGTCCAAAAAGTGTCCAAATCTGTCCAAATTGACCAAAAATAAATTGCACTGCTGAGGTAAATTAGACGAAATCCTCCCATATCCGTTCGGATCAGCTGGTGGAATAACACACATTCGCAACTAAAATGCTAAGTTTTAGCGTAAATCCTTAGGAGTAGAATGATTGTTTGTCAGCGCTTGGATGGCCAGTGTGTATTCGCAACTAAAATGCTAAGTTTTAGTGTAAATCCTTAGGAATAGAATGATTGTTTGTCAGCGCTTGGATGGGTACAGTGTGTAGCGTTCTACCCAGTGAACTCCTCGTTTGCGCCGCTAATTTCGCTTCGCTCATGGCGGGCAAGGCATCGGTAATTAGATGGGAGTGTAACTTGTCCGTTCGCTGCGGAACTCGTCGCTGGGCCCGCCTAGCAAATACTGCGCGGCCCTGCTTCGCGGGCACCCCGCGCAGATTTGCTACGGCTACGCTCCTCGCACCAGCTCACTACCAAAATCATGCGTTTAGTCGAAGGTACAGTACATGTGTGTTGAGATTTTAGGACACTTTTGGACAACCATGGGCAACCCTGGGAATTTACTAAATAAACTTTTTACGTCCCTTATTCAGGAAGTATTTTATTTTATTTTTGGACAGTTTGGACAGATTTGGATCCGACATCTATCTCGACTACATGTACCTATTATGGTATTAATATCTACATCTGATTCAGATGATGATCTGAATATCTTCAAACCTCTGCGCTTGTATTGTTCTCAAACTTGATAACATATAATATATGGTTGATATTATCACAACCAACAGAGACTAAAATATTTCTAGTGGGTACATTTTGGATCACAGCTGACCGTTTCGAAAAACATCATGTATTTTTACTTTGGTCCCGCTTTGATCCTGTAGGACCAAAACGGGACCAGACCAGCGGGTGATCTGTTAAAATTTTTAACTTAAAAACATTACCCGATCATCCAACTTTACCCGTGTACTACACTTTGTTCACAGTGTAGTACAACAAGAGGTTTCTTGATGAGGTGTATGCCATTCACAGTATTCTGTTAATCAACAATGCACATACGTCGGTATTGTGAAGCAGGAGTGGATCAACATTGTGTCCAAAGAAGATATCGTCACCATGAAGGACAGCAACAACACGTGGTAGTCATTGCTGTTGGTGAACGCAACGACTGCAAACCCGATGGATTCGCTACAAAACTGAAGAATGATAAACCATGGACGATGGTGGAAGGGACGTCGAGGACAATTTGACAATAAAGGTCACGTGTTTAAATTTTCTAGAACTTCAACTTCTGTATAAATACTAACTGGTAGTATTTATTGTAGTCTGTGTATCGCGCTTGTATTGCTATTTGTTGCCTTATTCTGAGAGATTCTCACGTAGTAGAATTACTCGTGTGATGTGATCACGGGTATATTACAACGCGGCCGTCAATTTGATTGCAGCGGTCACGTTGACGTCTACGTCATCTCTACAGCGTGTAGCAGCATTGTAGAGCGCCCACGAGCGCGACAGACCGTCATCCATGCTAGCATTCTTCAGTTTGCGCAACGACTCCATCGGGTTCACCGTCGCGGCATTCACAAGTAGCAACGAAAGCCACGTGTTGTTGCTATTTTTCATGGTGACGATTCGTTCCTTAGAGAGAATGTCGTTCCACTCCTGCTCCACAAATGTTGATGTACGCGCCAATTCGTTGATCGGAGATACCGGGATCATTTGGATACCGTGAATAGCATATTTCCTATCGAGAAACCACGTGTTGTAGTACACCTTGTTGTCAAAGAAAATACCTGTCACGTGGTTCCGGGTGATAGCTGGAGGGTGGATGGTGTTGTCCGACTTCATTAAGAAGTACGTACGAATGGCATGCGCATCAAGACGCAGCATCAAACTGCCCAGATCTTCCACAGCCTTGTTCCCTGTCACTCGTCCCCACAGTGTCATTCCGTAGTAAAAGTTGATATCTTCAGACGTACTTTCCTCATCCTTGCCGTTGTCAATCGATGTCACACCGTGCGAGTACGAGTGCCCCAAATACCACGAAAAATGACGAAAGCGAGGGAAATACTTGTCGTCTGCACTCGGGTTCACCACGTCACGTAGCATCGTCCAAATGATCGTATCGAGCTCCGGCCAGCGAGACCATTTCGGGTCCAAGTGCTTCAGCATAGCCGACGCCGTCACGAAGTAGCCATAGTGATAGTGGTGGTCGTTGTACATGCCGTTGCCAAACTCCGTGTAGATGCTTCTCGTCTTAAAGATGGAACTGGAGATCAAACCACGGTACAGCGTGTCGTACATGAGCGGCGGTGACAGTGAGTTGTTCAGTACCGGCTCGATGAGCGTCTCTATCTTCTCGAGACAGTAGTTGAGCAGTGTCTTATCCGGACCCACTATCGAGCTGTCTGCCGCCATCAAACACAGCGACGCGTACTTCTGGAAATACTTGCCGTTGTAGTACCAACTATCGGCGTCCCAGTCGGACCAGTTCCCCATGATATCTTTCTGCAATGTACGAAGCATGTCCGTCTCCAGAACAACCCACGGAGACGGCTTCCGAGCAGGGTAGAAGTCAACCTCGAAGTCAGCTTCGAGCTCCACGAACGACCACGTCGGGGTTGTCGTCACCTGACCCACCATAAGACCGCGAGTTGCCGAGTGCAACACAACAGCCCCAGGACTTGTCGTTTTCGTCGGGGACCCGGCCAGCGAGTCCACCTGGTGTTGCAAAGCGAAGTGCAGCAGACCTACCGATTCGCACGTACTGCCTTCGACGTCCCAATGCAGGGAATACCCCGTGCGTGACTCCATCGAGACACTTCCACCTAGTACCATGCACGACGCGAACTCATCGTACACAGTATCATCAGCCGCATCTTCAGGAAGCAACGCCACTCGAATCGTACCGGTATACCCCTTATCCGCCACGAGCGATGAACCCGAGACGTTCACAGAGAACACAACTGATTCCTCTATGCGGAGTGAAAGACTCCTGTCGCTAGCGTACAACACCCACGTCTGACTGTTGTTCAGATGAATGACAAACTTTCCCGGGGCCGAGTCGTCCACGGACGTGATGTTGTGCTCGGTATCGATACGAGGTGTGAGACCATCGTACTTGGCCGACACGAACGCCATGCCACTCACCAGTGCCGAATCCATGCATTTGCCGCTCGCCTCGTCACACGTGCGCAACTTGGCGCCACCTTCGTCCCATTCGTAAATCTCGTACGTTGGCTCGTATGAAAAGAACTCTGCCGACGACAGCGTCAGGTCGTTATGGTACGAGTGGTTGTAGTACTTGACAGTACCATTAACCTCTGGGCCGATCTCCTGGTACGTGTGCGAGTAGCAAGTTTGCAGTCCATATGGTGCCTCACGAGGCAACTTCACTGCGTACGGGTTGGACCAGGCAGCGTAGTTGGACACGTTTTTGAGGTCAGGTGCCTCACGAGGCAACTTCACTGCGTACGGGTTGGACCAGGCAGCGTAGTTGGACACGTTTTTGAGGTCTGTCACGTGAATAAGGTTCCCCCACCAGTCATTGGTTGGAATGGGCTGGTCGAGTGCTTCCAAGGCAACGTTGATGACCGGCACAATTTCCTCGAGACTTCCGTTGCGCTCGAACAGCTCCTCTGAGGGCCCGTCCGTACCGAACGGCGCGAAGAACCCGCCGCTGGTTGATCCCTGTTGGGTATTGGAATGGGAGGTAGGAACGTTGGGGCTGAGAGTTCCGACCAACTTTTCGGTAGCACCCTCGACCGTGTCTTTCAAGAAGCTGTAGCCTTCACCGACGTCCGGGTCAGATGTAGCAACCCGGCGAGCTGTGACTGCAATTATGGCAGCCTGTAGTAACGTGATAATCTTCATAGTATCCGAAGTTGGGTCCTTCACCGGATACGGCACGGAGGTAGTTGGAGAGGGACTAGACACCGAGTGCGCAGTAGGCGGCAAACGCGAAAATGAAGAAGACCTTAGACGCTTCCGCTAACGCCACTCCACCTAACTGGTTGGTGACAGATTCTTTGTCTAGAAGTCGACACCGGCTGGCTCACAACAGGATTTCATCGACATGCTTTGCAAAGTAAAGGCATGGATGGAGTTCCCCGGTTGGACTACATGTAGCTGTTTGTGCTCAAATAAAACGAAGTAATGCAGACGTACAGGATATTTTCAAGCGATGGTGACGACTAAAATGTACAGTTGATCACTCAAGTGAGGCGCTCATTATTATAGTCGTTGTGGATAACGATGCGATTTGCTGTCATCGTGTGATTTGTTTGTACAGTATCCGGCTGTCGTCGATCTCACACCCAATAGTTGATTCGTGGCAAGCTCTGCCTGAAGAGAAACCATTTCAACTTGACGAAAATTGCACAATGCGATCCACCACGAAAAGTGACTTTCTTGATGATTCCCTTGAGAACAAAACAGTACCCCAATTTCACTCGATTGCGCATCCACGTGCTCATTCTTAGCGCGAAATAGCTCGTTGTACTTGGGACAGTGTCTGTCACGGGCTGGACATCCAAAGATTTTGTTGTAAGCTTAGTTAACAAGTTCACAATGTTCACAGTCCATACGAACGACAACTAGGATATTCATTCATCTCGCAATGAATCGATTTCAATCCTAGAGTACATTACTAATCGCTCTCGATGAACTGCAGATCGTATAGACGCTTGCAAGTATTTTACGCATTGCAGAAAAAACGGAGAAAGCGTCACATACAGGTCTCTTTAATTGAGGGAATTGAACCAATTTCCCTCGCAATCCCTATATTAAAATCAGCATAATATTGTGTGTTTTCATGTATCTACTCTTCTTCTACAGCTAACGATAACACTATCTTGAACTGTTTCGCGTGTAGGATACCTTCTAATGAGAATCAGTAAGCGACTGACGATATTCGTCTCGCTCAAAACCGATTACAGAGAAATCGGACTCAACTGTCGCTGGAAAGTTGTAGCCAATGTTAACCTTGTACCAGAGGTCGGAAAAATAATTGCGATTCAATAATAGTTGGATTTTTCAATATAAATTTTATTATTGCTAGTCTAGCTTTCCAATACAATAAATATTTTACCAATA
>NBNE01000183.1:0-33953 GCA_002215365.1 Phytophthora megakarya
TTCTTAGGGGTGTGAGTGAGTAAAGTTATCGGCCATAGAGTTGGCCATAGCTACAGATCAATATTTTGTGGATCGTGTGATTTTGGCGCCAACAAATGCCAGTGTCAGGAGAATCAATGAAATGGTAGCTGAACGACTTTCGGGCGAAACAAAAGAGTATTTATCCAACGATAGCCTTGAGGGCCCAGGAGATGAATCTCTGTTTGAACCAGAGTTCTTGAACTCACTCAATTTTTCTGGTATGCCTCCTCACAAAATGATTTTGAAAGTGGGAACACCAGTCATCATGATTCGTAATCTAAACAGCGACGACGGTTTGTGCAACGGAACACGTCTTCGAGTTGTAGCTCTACGCGAAAAATGCATCGACGCGACCATAATGACTGGGCCACGACGCGGTAAGCGAATGTTTATACCACGTATTGTGTTCTTCAGCGACGACGAAGATAAAGAGTTTCCGTTCACTATGAGGCGTAAGAAATTTCCAGTTGTACCAGCATTCGCAATGACCATCAACAAGGCTAAAGGACAATCGATTCACCACGTAGGCCTTTACCTAGAATCACCGGTATTTGCTCACGGCCAACTGTATGTGGCATTGTCTCGGGTGACATCGAGAAAGGCGATCAAGATTGCTATCGACCCAGAAACTGTTGACGAAGATGGCAGCGTTCACAAACAAATATCGTATACCGAGAAAGGTTTGAGTCATACTGCACAATATTGTTGCAATTGACACTTCGCTAGTCTATCTACGGGATACTGCTTGCATTGTTGGTAAAGGCACGCTGCTACATGGAATATTGTGATGTGATTGGTCAATTGTGTGGATTACCCTTCTGTGATTGGTGGAGAAATAGTCAGGTTTGAAGTTGAAGTGATGTACATGATCTGTAACGATATTGATTGTGCATGCCCACCTTCAATATTGCGACTTAGGAGCTAAAGCTTTGTAGGACTGTAGGTAGGACATCGGTGAATATCTTCGTGCTGTTTAGGTTGTCTAATTCAATCTCAATCACTTTCAAATATACTTCCTTCGACTCAAGTCGACTACAAGTTCGTTCCATATCCTACACTCGCAATTAATATAACTCAAATAGACTGTTTGGTTTTACGAAAAGTGTTGTAGATGCTCAAGATCGTATATAATTAGATTCCAATGAGCGCAACTACAAGTGACCCTTATCCATGAAAACTAAGGCTAAAATACCGTTGTAAAGTGTGGTTTATTATTTTACGTGATTTTTATAGGTGTATATTACTTCATACTACTAGTAGTATAACTTACGTCTCCATAAAAATTCCGCCGGAGCAAAGCGGAGGCGGATCACTCACGCGTGCTACGCAAACTACACACAGCGTCCGCGTAGCGGACCCCCGAGCACTAGTACATTGTATAACGCTGCGTACTAATCGAATTTTTGAGCATCCAATGTTCGTTTTGGAATAGTTTTTTATTGCTGTACTCCTTTCAGAATGACATAAGGATTATGCATCCGTTGTGAGCGATACAAGACCGCTGTGTTCATCAACACTACCGTGAATCTCGTCCACCAAGGCCTGAACGGCTTTCGTGATCTGTTCAGGTTTCTCGTGATGGATGCAGTGACCAGCATCGCTTTCCACGAGATGTACAACCCGCTGGCTAACAGTCTGTGCTAGCTTGGTCTGAGCTTCCAACCACTTGTGCTCCAAATCTGCAAGCGTTTTGGGGGTCACACCCGCCTGCATCTTCATGCTGTCAAACATACCAGTCTTTCCGTGTGAAAGCACAACGCAGGGGAAGTCAAACGGCGCAGCACCAGCCTCTGCGTCTCGGAAGCGCTGCTCCGTCTCGGGGATTGCCTGGTTCTCTCGCAACGCACCTTCCCGATGAGCTGGAGACGGAGAAAAGTACTCGACATAGGGCAACGCAATGGGGGAATATTTGGTGGCCATCTTGGCGCGTTGCACCACATTAATCAGCCGAATGAGGCCGATGCGTGAGAGACGCAGCACTATGTCTCCGTTGTTGTCCATGTCCTGGAGCGACTTGTGTACGGCCTCCGACACGTTTTCCAGTTCTCCTCGCAGGTTCTCCTGCAGGGCGTCTACCAGCACGAGTCCTCCACACTTGGGGCCGTCGTCAGTCTCCGTCTTGAGCTCCTGTGCCAGTTCTCTCATGTTGTAGCCTCCTGCTCCATGTCCCACCAGCACTAGCGTTCCCTTGACGTGGAGTTTCTCCAGAATCTGCTTGTACTCGCCTGCAATCTGCGTGGCTGTGCGTGGCAAAGCGCCAGGCTCAGAGAAGCCGAGACCAGGCCGATCTACGCTCACGACGGTGGCGAACTTGGCCACGTCCTCCGCCACTTTATCCCAGTCGAACGACGTCTCCCCCACGCCGCCGTCCAGCAGAACCGTCACATCTCCAGCGCCTCGACGTTGCACATGCACATCGGTGGCTTCTCCGGCGGGTCCAGATACTTGCAGCATGAAGCCTGGCGGGTCCATGGGGTTCAGCGTCTTGACGCTCTCGATCACGAAGCCGCCGGACGCGATCAGCGCCGTGGTGACTGCCAACCCGCCCACCACGAGCTTCCCCACCTCCTTCAGCTCGTTCACCACCATCTGCTTTGTGGGACGCGCAGCGGTCGTCGCCTTGGAAGCATTCGAGAAACGACGAGCATCCTTGGGAGCTGCACGCAGAGGACGTCTTAGCCCCACAAACCTTATGCCGATCATGTGGTCGCAGCAGCAACAACAAAATAGTCTCGTTTCAAATTTGTACTCGAACGAAGTGAAATATATCCTACGAAAAAGGATCAAATCCGGACTTTGTATCCTATCCAAGACAGCCATAGGATAAAATGACTTGGCTTTTGTATGGAAAATTCACGCTGTCTCATAAAGACAAAGTTGGACATCCGATTTTACAGGTTCCCAACAGGTATACTGAACACAAGTTCAATTTCTATCCGATAGGATAAATCTTCATTTTAGATAAGTTATTAGAGACACATTTAAGTTGTTCTTGTTCGCAAATGGACATCGAGAGACACTTAGATGACTCTACGACAGTAGTCGATAGAGAAACGAGCGGGCTTTGTGAAGAAACCTATAACTTAATTAATTTAAGTAGGTTGAGGCGAATCCGCCACTATATAAGTAGGATAACTTCACTACTTACAAGTAGGTTGAACATCATTCTACTTATTATTTGCTATGTCAACAAAATACTCGTAGCACGACGCACTCCTGTATAGATAACCAAGCCATGGTGTTTTCGATAGACTATGCAGTAGATGTTAGAACTAACAATTAGGCCGCATTATCTATTTTGTCTGCGAATGAGAACAACGCACTCCAAACTGAAAATGAATAGCTTAACACAAAAGTTATAAACTCATCACATCGACTATACAGATGAAGACGACAGTACACGAGTTTTCATTTAGGAAGTTTAGTTATAACCCACCGATGCGGCCTCAACAGTCCAGCGACTGCATCCAGCGCTAGCTCGCAACCCACCCACACATGCCTCGAGATCACAACCCTGCCTAGCACCGCTTATCATGCCTCGGCTTATATTCGAAAATTAGCTACTTGATTACCCCATGCGGTGCTACAATGATAGAAATACAGATTCAGCGATTAGCTTCAGGTCTCAATTCCATTGTGATAACTTTGGTTACCGGTATACAATTACCTTTTCCTACAATTGACTTGCTCACACCTGAATACGAACTGTATAATATATTATATTGCCATTCAATGATAACTTTCACAGATCTGGGACCCCAGCGTATAGTGTCAGAATCCCGCTCTTGGGGATTAATGAACAAGTGCGCTACCAAAACGAGGCGTTGGTTCTGTTTGTGTTTTACCACTGCAACGAGTCTTAGGACACCTGCTCGCCGATGGGTGAAGAAACTGAATTTCCGTGATGTCCGGACAGCCAACTCGGGAGATGAAGCTAATGAAGATCTGCTGACGACTGTAACTGTGGCGGATGTTACCCTGTCAACATTCAAGGGAGTACTCAAGCTATTGCAACGGACCCGTCCCGGCCTGGATTGCCCCTGTATTTGGCTACGACTGAGGGCCTGGGAAGTGTTGGTCGTGGGAGAGGCGGTGAGCGTGGTCGGTCTCGACGACAGGGTCGGAGTCCATCTGTACCCCGGAGTGGAACTCCTTCGAATGCTCCTAGTGATTCGGGAACTGGGGCCACTGAGCAAGTGGTGGGGAATGAGAGCACTTCATCCGGAAACGCTTCGATTCTTGTACAAGGGCAATCTCAGATGCTTACACAGCCTTTAGACTCCGGAACACTTCAGAGCGGTGAGACGGGAAATTCTATCCCTGCGCAACAGTAAAGCGCGATGACGGCCTCAACTGGTGTTGGTACTACCTTATCAACAGGGACGACTCTCAGTGTCCAGCCTAGAAGCAGTGAAGCTTCCCAGCAACAGTATAGTGGTGGAAATCTCGGGGTTATCAGTGGGGTGCATCCTCAGGGTGGTGTACCTACTTACTCTACTCCTGGTTTACCCCCAACGATTCCAAACTGGATTGGATCGGGGAATACTCTTTCTCCAGTGACTACGCTACAGTCTATGACTCCCGTTTCTCGATGTATCAATACTGCTATCGCGTCTTATCAGAACTGTTCCATTGGAGACACTCCTGGTGTTCCTAGCTTGGGGTTTGGCTATCCGCAGCAGTCATGGGTTCAAGCAGCGAATCAGAACCATCCACAACAGCTTCCGCCGGTTACTTCTCAAGTGTCTAGGGTGAACTCTGGTACTCCTAATGATCCACAAGGAAGTGTCTCGTCTGTGAGTGCCGCGAACGCATTAAGTGCCTTGAACGCTTCACAACCTACTCAATATACTCCCCCAGTTTCGCAGAACCAGTTTGTGTCATATGCCCCGTCATCGAACCATTCGACACCTAGAAGCGGACAGCACATACAAGGACAGCAAACATTGAGACTACCGAGTGGTGTTACTCCTACTAGCGGTGGTTATTTTGACAAGTTTTCTCCCGAGAATTATGCCAACTCGTACGGACAGTACTTGGGCAATGTAAACGCTTTTGGGTCTCAGAACTACTCGCCGAACGGTCAAGGAATGCCTTCACATATCAAGAACGTTGTTAGTATGTTACAACCGTTTCATTCTGATAACACTACCATCGATAAGGCTCGATCTGGTTGGGATGCTTTTGAAAGAGCCACTGTGGGCTTGAATGACGTCCTTCGTCTTAGTGTGTTCCGCGAACGCTTGAAAGGGAAACCTAGTGAAGAATGGTGGATGTACTCGCATTTTGAGGACTTTGAGACATTGAAGACATGATTTCACAATCAATTCATTTGTCACACGCCCCAGCAGATGATTGAAAGGCTCAAGAATACGAAGCGTTCGCGTGGGATGTCCGCGGAAGTGTGGGGTGACTTGATCTCAGGACTATGTGATGCCGCTCACTGCTATGACCCTCAGATGCTTTTAAACTCAATGAAAGACCTCTAACCAATAGGATCTCTTATTGGTTCTTATTAGCCAATTAAATCCTTTATTGACTGTTATTCCTCTATTCCTATTGCTATTCTCACAGACGTGCTCAGTCCGAAGCAAAAGAGGAAAGGAGACTTCCTACCCGTTTGCTTCGTTTCGTCATTGCACTAATTTTCCTCTTTTAGAGAGGAGGCCCTCTACCAATCATATGGTCGCGGTACCGTAGACAACATAGACACTTTCTATAGTACATAATATATCCAGTATTAATATACTATTATGTCTCTACCTGTACTATCCAGCCCATCCTGGGATCGTCCATCGGTCCCCGCCGAATGGACGCACCCTCATGGTGCTGGCCCAAGTATCAGGTCTAACAGATGCGCTATCAGTATTTTTGGCTGGTATTCGCAACAAGGAGTGGAGATCTGCGTTAGCTACGACTATCGTCAATTCGATTCCTCAAGCTGTGGCTGTATTACTTTACAAGAATATGCACCTGCCTGTCCAGGATGATTCGGAGTTTCGGAAAGAGTTGCCGTCAAGTACGCCTAATGAGAACGCCATGATGCAGAAAATGCTCGAGCTGATGGAGTCGAACCAAGTATTGCAGCAACAACTTCTTAATCTTCCTCGCTCCCATAGGCGAGGAACGGTTGCGGCTACCTTACCGGCGCCTAGTGTGGATCCGAACGGCTTGCTATATACATCCTCTCTCCCGACGCTTCCTATGGCTCCTACGCCTCGTGGGGTTCGCCAAGATCGTGATATGCGCTCTCAGGAAGGAAGAGTTATCTGCGGCTGCTGCTATATCCTGGGGCATAGCCTAGAGGTTTGCCGGTGAGAGTTAGCTACCTGTAACACTTGTCAACGGCAAGGACATATCGCTCCTGAGTGTAAACTACCTCGACCTCAACAGTTGTCGAATAACGCTTTCAGCGGACCGTCTGGGTACAACCGAGCGTGTTACTTGTGTAAGCAGACCGATCATGTCGTGGCCAAAAAGTCCTGTCTGTTAGGAGCTCCGAAAAGGCACAAGCTGGCAAACTTAAATCGAACATAATGACAGCTGGTGATCGCGTAACTGTAGACGCAACCGTGTATGGTCGGACCGTTCGAGCACCTCTTTTGGACTCAGGGGCAGACGCATCAAGCGTTTCGGGCGGATTTATACGGGAATTGCACACAAATGGTTGCTTCGTGTCAATCATTTCTCATAGTTCGCCTCAGGAGATCGATCCCTTTGGGCCGGGGATGATGAAGATGTCCAAGCAAGCTTGATTTGAAACGGTGGTGCTCCAGACATCAGCTGGTCCATTGGTGCTAAGGAATTTAGAGTGTTAGGTAGATGAGTCCGACAACATCCATTCTCTGACAGTTGGTCGCGCAGTCATGGTCGCACTGGGCTACTCGACGGACGGGCTACTCGTATCGGCGTTGGAACGACAGTCAGAATACGTCATTCTTCCAGGCAACGCCGTGGTCGACAGCCCATTGTTAAAGGCTCAGCAATTGCGCGAGGACACCTGTTTTAATACTCCCGAACAACAAAAACGATCACCTGGTATGTGCCGAGACGAACGCTTCGAGCCCCGAGTGATGCTGCCAGACTTGTAGTAGTAATGATAATGAGACTGGCGTCGCTAAACACCTGCAGGCCACCGTTGATGATGCCCGAACCTGGGGTTTACAAGGGTAAGCATCGGACAAGCTAGAACAATCACTCCAGTCTCACAAGGATGAATTTTGCGTCGTATTTGGCCAACACCCACCTGTCAAAGTGGAGGCATTGCGCGTGCAGATGGTACCGAATTTCATACCAACTCGATTGTCTGCACGCCGTTATTCTCCAATGCAACAGACTTTTATGGACGCTCACGTCGCTGAACTCGAAGAAACGGCCTGGTGTATCGCAACTACACAAGTCATTGGGCGTGTGCACCGAGAATTGTGCCGAAGCCATCACCACCTCCAGAGAATTTTCGAATGTGCATCGATTCACGTCCCGTCAACGCACAAACGATTCCGATGCAATGGCCGATGCCACTGCATCCAGATACGCAAGAAGTTTTTACGTTCATTACACACAGAGGTATGTATACCCCTACTCGTGTTTATATGGGGGCAAGAGATGATGTTGCCTGTCGTCGAGAAGATATTTAGTGGCCTCTTGTACAATGGAGTCCTGGTTAGGCTTGACGATGTATTGGGGTATGCAGAAACCGAGGGAGCGCTGATGGATCTACTCGAGCAAGTGCTTCAGCGCTGTCGCCAATACGGACTGAAACTCCACCCAGGCAAATGCAATTTTTCTCAACGAGGTAACTTGATGCGGGAAAGTGATCTCAGCCCGAGGCGTGACTCACAGTCCTGAACGTGTACAAGGTTTAGTGGAAATGGCATCTCCATCAACGGCAGCAGAGTTACAGCAGTTTGTCTGTGCTGCTAATTGGATGCGTAGCAGTATTCCTGATTTTGCTCGTGTTACATCCCCACTTTACGCGATTCTCGAAAACTTCATGCAGTACTCAGGAGCGCGATCAAAAAAGCAATTACAGATGGTGGCGTTGTCAAGCCTTGGTTGGGGACATATAGAAGAGCAGAATTTAGCTGAGGTCAAGTCTAAACTCTCGAAGATGGTGCCTTTAGCACATCTAAACCCAGCGTGGGACGTCGCTTTGGTCACGGATGCTAGTCTAGATCACTGGGGAGCGGTTGTCCTACAATTTCCGCCGGATGATGATTCGAAGCCTTTGTCCGAGCAGCAGAACCAGCCCCTTGCATTTCTCAGTGGTCATTTTGTGGTCCCTCACATCGCTGGCCTACGATGAAAAAGAGGCTTATGCTATTGTGGATTCGTGCAAGCGTTCAGAGTATCTCTTATTGCGTCCTCGTGGGTTTCGGCTGTATACCGATCACAGAAATTTGATTTACATTTTCTATCCGTACGCAATAGACGGTAGTATGCAGCATTATCAAGCGGACAAGTTACAGCGTTGGTCAATGACTCTTTCCAGTTTCAACTACGAGATTGAGCACATTCGAGGTGAAGATAGTGCGTGGGGAGATTTACTGTCTCGTTGGGATGCGTCGACCGTCTCACAGGTAACCGCTCGAATGCATCGATTAGCAATTATTGATCAAGTGTCTCCATTGGTCAGTGCTGATCTTGAGTGGCCATCGTATGCAGAAATTGCTCGCGAGCAGGAAGATGCTTTGAGACGATCAGTGGTCTCAACTTTTTGTTGGGATGACGCGCAGAAAATTGTTGTCAACTGTGAGGGTCGTGTGTGGATTCCCAGTCATGCTATCGATCTACAGCAACGATTTTGCGTTTTTGCCCATGCCGGTGCGAGAGGGCATAGTGGTGTCGAGGCGTCCCTCAAGCCTCTTTCGGATTTGTTTGTTTGGTCTACTATGTCGGACGACATGGCATCATTCGTCGCCAGCTGCCTCCACCGTTTAACAACGCATGGGTCGAAGGTACCAAGGCCGTTCGGCGAGAATTTACGGGCTACGAAGCCAAATGAACTTCTTCATTTTGATTTTCTCTGTCTACCGCGCAGTGCCGTCGGTACTGCGTACATTCTCGTTCTGAAAGATAATCTCAGTGGCTTTGTGGAATTGATCGAATGCGAGCGTCCTACGTCTAATGTTGCTTACCACGGTTTATTGGGTTGGTTTAAACGTTTCGGTATTGTCCACCAATGGATTTCAGACCAGGGGTCTCCTTTCATTGGCGAACTGGTCGACAAATTCCGTGTATTGCTAGGGGCGCAGCACCATTTCGGCACGGCTTACACACCATGGGCGAATGGGTCGGTGGAAGTCGTTAATCGTCTTATTTTGCGGAGCCTTAAGCCTCGGTTAAGTGAGTTGAAGCTGCAGATCAATCCGTGGCCTCAGATCTTGCCGCTTACACAAGCGACGCTAAACAGTACGGGTTCGATCGTCTAGGAGGTGTAGCTCCAGTGACCGCTTTTATGGGGCTACTAGGATCGTCGCAGCTGAGCGCGATTTTGACCGCCACGTCGGCAGTAGAGATCTCCGTCGAGTGGGTTCATCCCGAGCAGCAGCAACATCTCAAGGAAGTCCACGTTACACTGAACGAATTGCACCAGAAAGTTTCTACTACCTGTGCGAAGAGAAATGCTTAAGCGTGTGCGCGGCAAAAGAAAAAGCAGGGCGTCAGGATGGCTAATTTCTCCGTTGGAGATTTGATTCTCGCCGCATCAGCTGTAAAGGGGGGAAGCAAACTTGCATTAAATGGCGGGGGGCAAAGCGTGTTGTGCGTTCTATCAACGATTTTACTTTCGAAGGGCAGGATTTAATTGCGCCCTATGCGGTCTCAGTCCGTCATGTATCGCGTTTGAAATTTTACAGAGAGGCAGGACGTGAGGTCACTGAAGATTTGATTGCTCACGTCTTGCATGGTGAAGGCGGTCACCTCGTTGGCAAGTTACTTCAGTGCAGATTGAATTCGACATATCGTCAATGGAAGATCTTTGTGCAATGGGTGGGACTCGAACCTGAAGAGGGATCATAGGAGCCAGCGTCTATCAAGCTGGAAGACGTACCGCAGCTCGTCCGGCAATTTGTTGAATCTTCTGACCCAAACTCATCGGCAAGAGTAATGTGGACTGTCATTACAACGGAATCGCGTCCCACGGTACCAGTAACAAGCCAAAGTCGTCGTCGACTACCGAGATCAAGCCCCCGTCAAGGGGGAAGTGATCTGGGTTGAGCGTACCCAGAGATGAGTGTTACAGTTGAAGTTGAACAGTGTTTAGTCGACACTGTTGTGCATAGAAAAGAAGGGAGTAAATGTCAGTCTATCATTTGCTTCACAAGTCATAAGTGAGCTTCTTAACCGCCGTCGTGTGGCGGTTCGTCAAGGAAAAACAGATCACACCCACATCGACAGACGAACCAGAGTTTGTCCCCATATGACTCGGTGACCTGCTCTCCAGGATACACGTCGTGGACGGTTACCACGACGACCGAAAGATCAGCACGCGTTTGCATCTCATGAAAGTGTGCTGACGGGCTGCACGAGTGGTTGAGAAGGCGCATGGTCCATCCGACGTTGAGAGCATTAATGCTCACATACTGCCCCTTGATCATTCGAGTCTTGAGAAGAAGGCGATACCCCTCGTTACGGTGCATGATACGGCGTGGTGACCAAAACACCTCCATCCTTCCCAGATACTCTCCAATGGCTTCACCCGCTGGAATCGGAGCAGTGGCAACTACATCACGCATTCCAGTGTCGCCACTCTTGCATACCATTTTCATGTGGTGCGTTCCCGCAGCACCCGCCAAAGGAGCATTTGGTGGGGTGCAGAACCTGCTGCTCCGTGCACTAGCGCACCAGCGCGCATTGCAGCGCATTTTGCAGTCGCAGTCGTCCCGCCCGTAGCTGACGTACGGAAAACAGAACCCGCACAGGTTGTCTTGGACAATCAGACGTCGGGGGATGTAGAAGATATCCAGTTTTGCGCGGTGTGCGAGGAGCTGCACTTTCAAGAACGGTGAAGCCGGGGGAGCTGGCCTCAGGTCGTTGGTCAGCGCTGGTGTGCACCTCAGCCGATGTCCGGACACGAATGGGTGTAGCAGCGTTCGAGTTGCCGGAATCGAACGCTTCGTAGTATCAGGTGACATCGCCATGGGGCGAAAAATTCACAGGTTGCGCACCGCTCGACGGTGATGGCGTGCTTGGTAATTCTTCAGGCATCGGAGGCGGGTGAGAGCGGGGGTGGAGTTGGTCGAGGCGTGGACAGCGGCGATGGAATCATGCCTACCACCTGGGTCGTTGTGAAAACTGGCGACTGTGGGTGTGCCAAGAGCTCGAACTCTTCCAGCAACTCGATCTGCACAGTTGCCGCTTGGTGAATATGCGGGTCCAAAATCAAGCGAGTCAATGACTTCGGCGGGGTTCTGGCGTCCTCTGTATTTGTCTTCACGCGTTTGTTCGACGCAGGTTTCGAGGGAGTTGACGCCGCAGTACTTTTGCGCTTTCCACCGGTAGTGCTCGGTATCAGGGCTGTAACAAAGCAAAAGCATTACATCGTATAACATTGAGATCAACAAGACACGACGTACACTGTATTCTTGAGTACAGCTTTGTTCTGTGCATACATTCACATACATTAAACTGTTAGTAGTGGTGAATTCACTGTGTATTCTTTACCGTACTTGCTGGTCGATGTGCTCTCTAGCCAGCGAATTTCGAAGTAAGAAGTGAATTTGGCGCGAAAAACCCGAACGCTTGTGAATTTGAAGTTCAAACGCGCGCGAAAGAGACCTTTTAACATCGCAACTTCAATTCAAAGTGGACTCATCAAAGAATTCCGTTTCATCAGCCGAGATTGATGACACGTTTAATGATAGGGTTAGGTAGCGATCAAACGGTTTTATCTAGGTTGTGGAAGTCGCCCATTGCACCTTTGACAAACAATATATCTATTCCATTCGAGCAACATTCACGGACCAATAAAGACATCGAAATCTTGTTGGTTAAGGTAAGCAACCAGTTGTCCGTCACGTTCGCAATATTCGGCAAGCGGGATTTTGTAACTTAGGAACTAGAGTTCTGATAAAGACAAGTAGGGTACCATTAGGAAGCTGAGGATCTCAGCTATCTCGTTGAGTTTTGGTTGTTAAAGCGAAGCACATTAAGCTATTCAAACGAGCATTTCCGCGAGGTGACGGTTCAGAACAAACCAACTAGTTATCCGTCAGCCGAGTTTGTATGGGGATGACCTTTCAGCTCGGCACCAGGTCGGCGACCTTTGCCACCATGGACTGCTCGGAGAGCCAAGGAGATCACAGAACCTCGGCGATTGACCAAAAGTCATATTAAAGTGATTTTTGACGCTCTTCCGGCACAATTTTATTTTGTGTGTGACACAGAGGCTAGGACAGGTGGCTGTTAGCGCCAAAAGTTCGAACCTTGGACAGTTCGCGCTGGCGATTTTTGCGCCATTATTTAATATGATGTTAAGATGGATAATGGCGCAAAATCGCCAGATGTTAAGATGGATAATGGCGCAAAAGCACCAGCGCGAACTGTACAATCACCACCTAGTGGGTCGATCCTAACGCTTATTAGCTCGTCCTCTTCACTGTAGAGATCAACAGTTACATATTGCATTCTCAGTCAGTCGACTATGTTCTATCATACATGAGCAAGGACATCAGAGGTTATGAAAAGTAGAAACGACACCACGGTTGGAGACTTAGAATTACATAAAATAGATGAGTATGCTGTCCTGCGCTCCTACATCCCACAAAGGAACTACAAATGCCGTCGTCTAAGAGAAAGCACATGCGCGTTCTGCACGACGCCGATGCAGCATGGTGATACGGTAGTTGAAGCCGAAAGGTCGCAGACCTGTATTTCTTAATGCATAATGCACTGTAGCTTCCATTGTGACCCTTGAAATAAGCTCAATAGAGGTAAAGATTGAAGACTGCAGATCTCTAACCCTTGTATTTTTACAAATCTCGACAGTAAAAAATTCCCATATAAACTCGGCTGACGGATAACTAGTTGGTTCGTTCTGAGCAGTCACATCGCTGAAATGCTCGTTTGAATAGATTAATGTGATTCGCTTTAACAACCAAAACTCAACGAGATAGCTGAGATCCTCAGCTTCCTAATGGTACCCTACTTGTCTTTATCAGAACTCTAGTTCCTAAGTTACAAAATTCCGCTTGCCGAATATCGCGAACGTGACGGACAACTGGTTGCATACCTTATGTCTTATTGTGCTTTAACGATACTGTTTAAATGAACACAATGCACTAGGTAAAACCAACTCGTAGTGTATTAAACGCTTAACCTCTAAGTCTACTCTCTAGATCCGTACTCGGTACCTAGAGGCAAAAAAGGAAGTGAGCACGTCTTCGGACTGCGTCCTCGACGGCCTCACTCCTCGCCTCTTGTCGTCATCGCACATATGAATGGCAGGCAGCAACTGCCTTCACTATCCAGTTCAGATGGGATCTGAACTTCCCTCTCGTACTTGCTTAATGATAGAAGTAACTTAATAACAATTCGTTTAGAGAGGTTTTACTTTTTATCTCACTGGCAGTTCAAACTGTCTGTTTTGCAAGAGGCGCGCTCTGGCGCGCCTACCGTCCAACACCCCCATTAAGTACTAGGGGAAATGTTTAGATTCCGTACACCTAACTTCTCTCTCAGTTTTAGGAACGGTTTTGTCGGTAGAGCTTTTGTGAGAATACCAGCAGTCATTTCCTGCGTTGCGCAATAAGCAATCTTAAAGAGACCAAGTTCCACTAAGTCCCGTGTGAACAGAAATCGAATTTCTATGTGTTTATTTGCTTTGTGATTTCCAGCATTCTTCACAATGCTGATGACAGCGTTACTGTCACACCAAACATGCACTGGTACCTTTTGTGGCAATCCCATCTTGCTTAGGAGATGCCACAACCACTCACTCTCTTTAGCTCCCTCGCTTAGTGCGATGAGTTCTGCTTCAGCAGTCGAAAGCGACACGCTTTCTTGTTTGCTACTACACCACGATACACTAGTACCGGCCATTTGGATGGCATATCCAGTAAAGGATTTACGCTCTTTAGGTTGACACGCGAAGCTCGTGTCAATGTACACTTCGTAAGTCACATCTCTCGCTTTTCCATCCAGATAGAGACCGTACGTTGACGTCCCTTTCAAGTATTTGAGGACTCGTCTAGCTGCATCCCAATGCGTGCGGTTGTAACAAGACAGAAACTTGCTAAGTTCTCTAACCGCGTTAGCTATGTCAGGCCGAGTCCCTCGGACTAAATACTGGAGTGATCCAACAATGCCTCTGTAGTCATAAGGCTGTGCTGCAACCTGTTCTGCGGTCATTTCTGTCTCTAGCTCTAAAGTACGACCAGGGGCTTGCGGTGTCATCACCGGTGCACTGTCAAGCAACTTGTATTTGGTGACTAGCTCCGCAATATATTTGCGCTGTGAGATTGTCATCACACGCTGTTCTCTATTGCGTGCCACCTCCATTTTGAGGATGTAGTGAATGTCTCCCAGGTCTTTCATTTTGAACCTGTTGGACAACTCAGCTTTTAGCTGATTGATAAGACTCATGTCCTTTGACATGATTGTCAGGTCATCAACATATACCACGACTATAAGCCAATTTTCTCCCACTTTTTGCACGTAGATGCAAAATTCTTTGTGGCAGCGTGCAAAACCCATCTCCGTCAAAAAGGAGTGTAGCACTCTGTACCAGATGCGAGGGGCTTGCTTCAAGCCATATATGCTCTTCTGAAGTTCACAGACCAGATGCTCGTGGCCTCGCTTGAGAAAGCCGTAAGGTTGCCTCATGTAAATTTTCTGCTCCCCATCCTTTGTACCGTTTAGGAAGGACGTATGGACATCCATTTGATGGATATGACAGACCAGTATGGTCCCGACTTCCAGCACTAGGCGTAACGACTCGAATCGTGCCACAGGTGCGTATACCTCGTCACAGTCTACTCCAAATTCTCGGTAGTTACCTTGCCCGACTAGGTTGAACCGCTCGACTGTACCATCGGCGTTGTACTTGACAACAAGTACCCAGTGACTTGGCAAAGCCTTACACCCAGGTAGCGGCCGTACGAGTTTCCATGTTCCATTTTCGATTAAGTAGTCGTACTCTCACTCTAGAGCTTGTTTCCATTGCTCTCTATGAGGCCCGTTTAAGCTGCTTTGAGCGATCAGGGCGTTGGCACTTTATGCTCCGCTATATCCTGCGTAATGTTCTTCTCTAACATCGCCTGGAAGCACTGATAATCCTGATACCGCTTAGGTTTCTTTGTTTCTCGCCGTGGGCGTGGTTTTCGGCTTTGTGGTGTCGCCACTTGCCCACACGTCGGCGTTTGGTATTAGCTCCCACTGTTGGGTAAACCGCCAGATGTGGCGATTGATCTCCCACTGACCCCGTAGCCTCGGTGTCGGTGTGTCAACTTCTGCTGCTGCGGGTAACTCGCACTCGGAAAATTCAGAAGTGAGAGCTTCGTCGGTTTGGCCAAATGCTCTCTTGACCATAGTAGCTACATTGGTTGTATCGAACAGCACATCTCGCGATAGAATGTGCTTGTTGTTATAGATGTCCCATAACCGGTAACCCTTTGTTTCGTCAGAAATTCCTAGGAATCGACACTTTACAGCACGTGCGGGCAGTTTCTTGTCCTTCCGAAGTGCCGCTGGCACATGCGCAAAACAGACTGAACCCCAAATGGGCAGCTCCTTTACATTGGGTGGCTTCCCGTACACCATTTCATATGGTGTCAGGTATCCCAATCTGCGCATCGGTGTGCGATTCTGTACATAAGTCATGTAGATGAGTGCTACTGGCCACCATTTGTGTGCCATATCAGCGTCTTTGAGTACGCGTCGCACTCTATCTAGTTTACTCTGGTGGTCACGCTCTGTAGATCCATTCTCTTCTGGAGTGTAAGGTTTTGACTTCTGGTAGATAATGCCCTTCCCTTTACAAACGTTCTGGAAAGCAGCGTTCACAAACGCAGTGCCACCATCGGAGCGTATCCGACGTATCGTGAATTTACCTGCACGTTCTAGCTGCAGTAGAAGCTCTTCTACTGTTTTAAGACTTCTTTCTTGCCGCGGAGGACATATGTTCATCACCACGACGTGTTGTCATCAATGATGCTCAGAAAGTACTTGATTCTTTCTGAACTTCCGTACACACCCGTGGTTTTCATTGGACCGTTTGTGTCCTTGTGAATGGTACTGATAGATTATTCGTCTCTCGAACCCTTGTATTGCGGTAGGGCATCCTCTGCTTCTTCATTTCTGCCCACGTTGAGCAAAAGAAAGGGATTTTCCTAAGACCCGCTGCTGACAGCATGGTCATCCCACCCACTAGTCTTTTGCTTAACATGTCAATGACGGTGTCTTGTACTGTATCTGGGACAGCTAATGGCTTGCAGAGCTGTGTTTTAACTGCGTTGCAAAACTTTTGTCGTTCTAACAACGTTTTATTTTGCACATAGTACGCTCCATTTATTGCTTGAGCAATAAACACAAGTTCATTGTCATAAAGTACCAATTTGAACTTTCCACTTAGTGAACCCAATATTTGGTACCCATTGCGTTTGAGTCCGAACTCGCTCAGAATGTTCGATATGCATGCGGGACCATGGCTATATTTTCAAATAGAAACGGCCCAATGCCCTTTGGTCCACTTAAAAATAATTTGATTGTACCAATGTGTGTATTATAGTGTTTAGAGCCCTGTGCAAAGGTAAAAATGAACTGTGTATTGGGCCTCTTGGTCACAAAGTGTGCCATCTCGCTGGTTAAGCCGTGTCCGCAGCCTGAATCCAGCGGCCTGAATCCAGCACCCAAGAATCTGTAGTTAGAAAAGCACTTTCCTGCAACAGAAATGGATGCAGTGTTCGTACCTTGTTCTCCAGCTCAGTCATCATGTCAGCAAAACGCTCCGTCGTCGCTGCAATCCCTGGATTGCTGACATCGCCTTTTGGCTCTTGCATATCGATGTCACTATCCGATTACTTAGCGGTAGCCTTGTCGGTGCTCGCAGGGTCCACGTCCACTGCTTTGGCAACCGTATCCATCGGTTTGTCATCGTCAGAAAAAGATGACGTGCCCTTTCCAGGTGTCATTGGTATCTCCATATGACTGGGGGTGGACTTGCATATCCACTAGGAGTGAGAGACACGTCTTTCTGCACTGCACTGCAGGCATCGACAGCCATCTTTGCCTTGCACTCCTTGAGCGTGACCTCGCGCTTAGGTTTCTTTGCTTGATCCTTGACCCTTTTATTGAGCCCCTGTAGCTTCTTCTTTGCAGCGTTTACTCCTTGCTTCCCGCTTGGATACGCATGGATGTTCCGGCGCTTAACACCGGCCACCAAGTCTCGAGCCCGTTTGGGGCAGTCCACAAATTTGTGTGGACTGGTATTGTCCATGTCATTGTGGTTGCCAAAACAATAACGGCATTTCATACTGCCGTAGTTGTAATGCACATCATTCATCGGTGCCTGTTGGGGCTTACGCTTACCCAGCACCGGTCGTTTCGGCTTATTGTTGCCGGCATGAACGTGATTCACCGGCCGTGCACTGCCGAGAGCCATGATTTCGCCCTTGCTCTTGCTGCAAAAGATGGCGCATAGTTTGGGCTCAACGCGATCCGGCGTGAATTCACCAGGCAAAAACGTGATGGCTTGCCCCCACAGACGGTTGGGCATCACCCCTAGAACCTTGATCATCAACAGATTCGACGATATGACGCCGGTTTTTAGCGCCTCGCTGCTGTTGCGGTTCACCTGATCTTTCAGGGTTTTCAGCCGTGCAAAGAGGTATGCCACGCTCTTAAAATCGGCATTCACTGCCTCTTCAAACTGTTGAACCAGGCCCACAAAACCAGAAACAGTGTTCAGGTCATAGCGCTTCTCTACATCACGCCAGATTAGGTGCACGGACTGTTGCACCTTCTCGTTCAGTTTGTAGGAGGTTGGCAGTATCTGGCTGAGTAAATCCTTGATGTTCCATTCCTGCTGATCAAGAAAGGCGAGCTTCAAATCATAACTGTCCTTTTCTTTCTCAGTCGCATCATCTTTCAGTGGAGTCACCGTCGGCATACCAGTCAACGAGTCCTGGTAGAGAATAGTTGTCCTCGCCCTACCAGCCTTGAGCTCTTCAACAGCGCGCTCGCTGCTTCTTGATGCGAGGTGGGCCAGTAGTGTATTAAACTCTTAACCTCTAAGTCTACTCTCTAGGTCCGTGCTCGGTACCTAGAGGCAAAAAAGGAAGTGAGCACGTCTTCGGACTGCGTCCTCGACGGCCTTACTCCTCACCTCTTGTCATCATCGCACGCAGGCAGCAACTGCCTGCACTATCCAGTTCAGATGGGATCTGAACTTCCCTCTCGTACTTGCTTAATGATAGAAGTAACTTAATAACAATTCGTTTAGAGAGGTTTTACTTTTTGGCAGTTCAAACTGCCTGTTTCGCAAGAGGCGCGCTCTCGCGCCTACCGTCCAACAGATACTCCTACGATAATGCAGGAGATTTGCGAAGGCAAACAACAAGATTGCGATTACACATTGATGAACTCCTGTATTTTTCAAAATAATGTTAAAGAAACATGAAGTTGAAGGGGTAAAATACATGTACCAAAATCCAGAGTTGTTCTGTGCGAAGACACGGCTTTGCAGTTGTGATGGTCTATATCATCTGTTTACAACAGGACACTATCCAGGATCAATCCGACCGTAGAACCTAGCACAAGGCCAAAGTTCAAGAAGAAGCTTGTAATGGGACCGATGATATACTGTTCTTCGGGTTGCACGCTTTCGCTCACAAAAATGATGGTTAAGGCTCCCAGGTACCCATTGCCGAATCCAACGACCACCACGCATAACACAGAGCAAATGTCGTTCTGGAGCCACCATCCCTTGACGATTCCAATAACGATCGGCACAAAAGTGAATCGGGCAAGAATTGGTATCCATACATTGCTAGGTTTAAGACCGAAACGGTGATTGACAACAAACCGGCCGACGCAGTCAAAAATCGAGAAAATCGTAAGCAAGATCAGCGACCACCAACCGCTCTCTTGGAGCGAAGGGAAATTGTACGTTTTGATCTCCGTAACGAGCGGGGGCCAGATAGAGAGACTGCAAAGGTAGATACATAGGATGAGAACCTGTAAGTGCCATACTTTTTTCAGGACGGACCACTTGGTCGGTGCAGAGCCACCAATGCATCCAGACTGGCACTTTTCCAGGGAGAGATACGAATCCCGCTCAATCTCGAGGCAACTGTCTCCTTGCGTAAGCAAATATTTTTTCGTGATCTGCAGGCCCATTGCCTTGTAGAATGCACCGATGCAGAGCACAATTGTGAGCGCACCCGAGTAAAAGTAGATAAGCGATGACGCCAGTAACTGGTCCGATGGGAAGACAAGCTTGGTCAAGTCGCGATAAATGCTGCCAATGAGGGCGCTCAGTCCGATACCTAGCTGGAAGCTTTCTTGGATTCGCTGAGGATAGTGTGATACCAGTGCAATGGCGCAACTGTCAATAAAAGCGGTAGCAATCGCCGCGACTGCTGTACCACCGAGAACTGCGACCGCATTGGCGTTTTCGGATGTCAACATGAAATACGATGTAGGCACGAAAACGAGAACAACTAGTTGACCAATGAAGCCGCCTACGATACGGGTGGTATACTGAGGTTTGCCGAAGAATATGACGAGGACTGTCAACAACGGCAGACTCGTGTACATGAAGACGCAGGTAATGGCGAACTCGATGTTGTAGTCGGGAAACAGCATATTCCAATAGTCGACAGGCTGTGTGAGCGCCGAGAACGGGAAAAGGAAGCCGACGCCCACCAATGCAAAAAGCCAACAGGCTATTGTCTCTTCACGAGCTTCACTTTCGGCACTTTGTACATTGCCAGTTCTTTGATTTTCGAGCGAGGTGTCGTTGTCGGAGTAGGACGAGAAATGAGCGTCAGGTGTACGAGGCGATGATGGAGACATGGCAATGGTGAGTGCCTCAACTCAAAATGCAAAGTGGGATCCTCGACAAAGGAGATGGATCAATTATTGGCTGCAGTTAAACAGCGCAGCAAGTTGTGTGGTTGCAGTGAAAAGAGATCCGCGAATATTGGTAAGCACCAAAGTGCATACATTTTGCAAAGCACGTATGTCGTGCTTTGCCAAAGGTATCTGCATAGCCAGGTGCATTCGTTGGCAAAACGATGTCCGCTCATGACTCGTGAGTGTTTGTCTACGGTTCGCATTCAAGATTGGAATGGTTGGCAAGGGTCCTCATGATAGTCCCACTTTAACGTTTTCACTTTATGTTCTAGATTCTAGTTATTACAGATGAAATCTGTAAGAGCATCAGAATGAATGGGCTTTCCGGGTACCGGTATTGTTTTTTTTCTTCCCATGCGTTTTTAATGAATTATGGATTATCAGATGTCATCAGAATTCTTCAGACTTTATCAGATTTCATGTCAATATCTGAACCACCGAATTGAAATGCTGCGCCGCGTCTTGGCTTGTGCTGCGCTGCGTCGCGCTCCGTCGCCCTCCGCTCTGCGGGCACCTGGCCATGTTATCGCCACGCGCTCAAATTCTTCCGTGTCCGACCCGCCCACGCGCACGGTGCAAGTGCTGCACAACAAGCCGCATACCAGCTACGTGCAGGTGGAACAGGACATCGCCGCCATGCAGCGCGAGATCCGGGACGCGTACAAGTACGTACTATTGCTCACTGGTTAAGCATAGCAAGAGCTATCGATGCAAGGTTGCATCGCCATCAACCGACGTCTCTAACGGAAGTTATGAACGTTTGAACGTACAGCTCCGGCGACTACCAAGCCGCTTTGGACGCCGGAGTACAGTGTCGAGACCTGGTCAAGGCGCACTTCGGAGAGAACCACCCAGTGTACGCTAGCACGGTGACCAACATCGC
Organism: Phytophthora megakarya; assembly: GCA_002215365.1. Classification (NCBI taxonomy): domain Eukaryota; phylum Oomycota; class Peronosporomycetes; order Peronosporales; family Peronosporaceae; genus Phytophthora; species Phytophthora megakarya. The sequence continues at coordinate 20,978 of NBNE01000183.1, forward strand.
ACTCATGTACAAGAATTTGGGGCAGATGGAGGAGGCAGTGGAGGCCTACGAGTTCGCGCTACAGACGTACAAGGCCAGTGTGGGCGAGCAGCACGCGTCCTTCGCCACGACGCTCTACAATCTTGGACTAGTGTATCGCGCGTCGGCCATCTCCAGTGCCGGTATGGAGCGCGTGAGTGCGCTGCACCGCGCACTGGAATGTTTCGAGGAGTCACTCAAGGTCCGCCAAAGCATCCTCGAGCCAGGCCATCCCGACATCGCACTCAGCATGAGCAACATGGGCGTCATCCACTGGCAGAACAAGCAATCGGAGAAAGCGTTCGCTGCGCTCACTGAGGCTGTCGAGCTGCTGGAGAAGAAGGTCGGGCCTACAAGCTCCCTTACAGCGCTGGCGAAGAACAACCTTGCATTCGCCAAGAAAGAGGCGCGCGAATACGACGAGGCCATCGAACTGTACGAACAAGTGCTAATTGTGCGGAAGCAAGTGCTCGGTCCAGCGCATAATGAGACTATCATGGCACGTCATAATCTTGCTGAGGCATACCGCTCTAGCGGAAACGAAGACAAAGCTGTGGAAATCCAAAACGAGATTCTCGAGCTCTTTGACGCTGAGCTGGGACCGGAGGAAAAGAAATAGAAGTTGCGCGGTGATAGTCGAGCACTGCGGAGCTTGTCATCTCCAATTTTGTGATCAAAATGCTTGGATGTATTATGTTTACATGTAGTTTAACTCGCGACGCAATAGCTCATACAACGCCTTAGCCAACCTTGTTGGGATTAGCATGAAGCGCCTTGAGCAGTGCAGGCGCGTGTGGGGGCACAAGCAAACGGCGAAGGTCTTCTGACGTTGCTTGAGTGGTGTCGCCATGAGTCTCCCACACGCGGGACGCAATGAGCAGACTCGAGATCGCGCCGCCGCTACCTGGGTTCGACGACAGAACTGACAGGAAACGGGCTGCATACTGCTTGGTTGTCGTGCTCTCACCTATCTTAGACTTTGGTACGAGTGTAGAAAGCAGATTAAGCAGCGCAGCCGCAAGCTGTGAGCTCACCGCAGCTTTTGCAAACTCTGTAGCAGCCTGTGTGTGCCGTTTAAGCGGGATCATGTGCAAACAAAGCAGCAGTTGCATCTCTGTTGAGTCTCCTAACCACACGTGTGGCAATAGGTTAGACAAGCTAGCCGGGTCCATTCCTTTCACAAGGTTGTCGATGCACGCTGGAATGAGGCATACGTTGCCCAGCAACTGCAACGTCACACGAGCCAGTTGACCCTCGGTTGAAGCCTCTGTGCGGGCAAGGTTCTTGTATACAACCTGGAACGCACTCTTGATAAACGGAGGAACCACAGTCGCTAGCGAATCAACACATTTGCCGCTGAAAGAAAGCATGTGCACACATTCCATGCAACGTAACTGTAGCAGCGGCGCATTTGCGAACGAGAATCCTTGAGGTTGCGTCTCGTGGTCCAGCACAAACAAAAGCGTCAGTAGGCCATCCGCCTGTACTACCTGTATGTCCATATCGGGTGTGTACTGTAGCAGGTGTCTAATGGCCGTAGCTACAGGTAATAAACGCTGAAGCAGTACACTCTCCAGCGCCTGGGGTTGAGCTCGAACACCTGAAATGTCGTACGACAAAGCTGCCAACAGACCGTGCATCACATGTCCACTCACTGTACGGTTCTCCAAGTCGGCTGCAGCTGCAGCAGCAGCCTGGATCTCCTTCTTTGTTGTCGGCTTCGGTTTGAACATATCCCTAGTCCTTCCATTACTATTCACAGTTCCAGCAATCTGGGCGAGAATACCATTCTTCGGGTTCTCGTTGAAAAAGTTGACGTATATGCCTGCCACACACAGCTCTTCCTTCTGTGCCGTGAACATGAAATAGGGTGGGAGCTCGAATACCTTGTGAACTTCCTCATCGCTCTTATCGAGTGTTGTATGGAACTGGATCGCGCGATGAGCAAGACTAATCAACTCCTTCCGCATGCGTTCTGTCCACATCACGTGCGGCTCGCGAACTTCAGTTGTCAGTACGTCCAGCATTTTAATTGGACCTGCTCGGCGCAAAATGTCTACTAGCGGTCGGGTAAAGATCTGCTCAATTGTTGTCTGCATTCTCTTGACATAAACAGCAATTGACTCCTCCTTTGCGTTGGCTTCCAAAATTCTTCCCAACGCCTTTGCCGCACCAATGCTAATACGATGCATATCACCATCACCGTCATCATTGTCGGGTTGGTAGTGGAAAACCAAAAGCGTCAAATACCACAGGATTCCATGTTCAGCGAGCTGTAGCAACAAAACCTCTGCCATTTCTCCTGAGCTTCCAGCCATTTCGTACACAATTTGGAGGGACAAATCCGTAGCTAATCGATCGCCTTCTTGTGAAAGAAAACGGGTTAAGCAAGGCAATAGATCAATAGATTGAGCAGCAGCTGATACACGTCCGTTGGGCTGGTTCAGAACATTTACGAGTGCTTCTAACACCCAATGTGTCATCACGTTCGGTGTACATCCATCCACAGCACTCAGGGCTTCGTGGTTGTGGAATAGCAACTGAAGAGAATTGCAAAGAACGCGAAGTCCCAGACCGGAACTACATTCATGAGCATTCTCATCCGATATTCCCACAGCCAAATTGATAACACGAATAGCACTTCCGAAAGCCCTGACGAAAGTGGTTTTTGTCGCAATAGCGTTGGATACGTCAAAAAATGTTTTCGTTGAGCCTACGCGGCTGTCTTTCAGTTCTGTGATGCACCGCTCCAGAGCCTCCAGGAAATACGAAAAGTTTTGCAGGATCGTGATACTTGGTGAGTCAGGAAAACGGCGTAGAAGAAGCGCAGTAGCATCAAATAGCTCTACAGCATCGAAGACAGTGAGAAGTTTTGTGGATTGACCTTCGCTAGCCATCGCTCCACGAGCAGTTAACAGTAGTTCTGGGTGCACCCAGCGGCGAATGGAATCTTGCAAAGCTCGTAAGAAAGCAGTCTCGTCATTAATTGGCCACCCAGGAAAGTTCTTCTCATCGAGAAGGTTGTGCAGGTAGTATTGGTAGCACTGCAACGCGTGTACTTCCTTCGGATACTGGATCAATGCAATAGACGCCTTGTGTTCTGACCCCTCATTCTCCGATATGTAGAACATGCCGTTCGCGTCGGTATGAAGTTCCATGAATTTCTCGATATACGACACCATTTGACTGCGCATGTTTGCATTCCAAACCACTTCAGGGTTGTTCGCGTCCGAGAAGAGAGCGGTAGCAAATCGTCTCGGCCCATGACGCAAAAGTTGAGCCACCATCGATACCGGCAGAACTCGCACCAGCCAACTCCTCAAGCAGATCCGCGTCAACGGATCCGGAGAGAAAACACCCTTCTTATTTTCTCCTTTTTGCTTGTCATCAATAAGGTGTGCGACGTCGAATCCAGATTGTCGCAAATGAATATGGGAAATAAGACGCGCTGCAATCGACATCTCATCCACATCCTGAGCAAATCGAAGCAAATAATAAAAGATACCAGAGGCATGAAGATTTGGAATGATTGCCTCATTGTGTCGAACAAGAAGCCGAATCAAACCGAGACACTTCTTGAACACAATCCGATTCGGGCAATCCAAAAGCCCTACCAAGAACCGCAGCGTCAGATCTTCACACAGCCGTCGTTTGATAGAGCTAATTGGGCTCACACCAGATCCTTCAAAATGCGTAAGTCTTCCGTACTTCGGGAAACGAATATCTTGGTACATGTGACCTTCTTCCTCTGCAGTATGACAATCAATAAGGCGGCTGAGCACGCTCAAACAGGTTTGCATAATCATCGACCCGCTCATCGCTCCACAATGTTCGGCTACGACAGTCACACGCCTAGGTTCCTCTTCATGCAAGCTGTCATCATCGCGGTGTGCGTATGTCGGTGAAACAGAGTGACTAGAGATAATTGAGCTCTCTGCACCAGATTCTTCCAGAGCATCAATTGTTCTCCTTGCTATATCTCTTTCGTCATCATAGTCGTCGTCTTCATCGTCGTATTCGCCTCTATCATCAGCGTATTCATCATCGTCCTCATCGTCTATATCGTCATTCTCATCTTCCGAAGCATCTAACTCTGCCTGAACATCAGCTGCAGGTTCTACAATGTATTCCTTCTCAGAATCGTTGGGTCCTTGAAGAACGACAAGCGGCTTCACCTCACGTAGCAAATCCAACACCATTGTTACATTGTCCTCTTCACGTAAAAAGCGCGACACATTTAATGCGCTAGAGAGTACACGATCCAGGAACAGCACAATATTACCCCGGACAACCAGCGGCCACCGTCGGTCCTCGCCATCTTTTCCTTTCATCATGCTCACACGAAGAAAGTGATTTAGGAACATCAGTGACCCTAGCTCGTTAAAGTGGCGTTCGTACAGCTGAATCATGACCTTAAGTACCAGCAAACGAATATCGGACTGGTCAATGTCTCCAAGCGAATCTGCTGGCGAACAACGCTCTCCGTTCTGAATCGTTTTCGTTGAAATGTTATGGTCTTCAGCAAGCAGGCGGTAGTATAGCAATGTCATGAACTTTTCTGCTCCCTCAATCTCTTCCACTAATACACCACGATCGTCGAGAATATTAGCAAGATAATACGGTCCAACTTTCACCTCATTTTCCAAGCATTCGTAGTCAATACGGAATTCATTACAATTCCACGCCACAAACCACCGTGGCATATTCTTCGTGCCTTTCTTTTTCTTCTTGGTCGAGGGAGCATTGTGGAAATCTCCATGGGTACCGTCTTGATCGCTCTGCTTGGAGTCAGAGATATCACCAGGGCGCATGATACTGTTGGAACGGGAAACAAATCCGTTTTCTTCAGTGTAGTTATCATCGCTGTCATAGTTGTCATCATCAAGTCCGCCGTCACTCTCCATATCATCAGACGTGTCAGGATTCAACAGGAATGAAAGGGGCATATACTTCGCAAATCGGTTTGACGATGAGATCGTTCCCTTCATCATTTCTATTGCCAGGCGACTCTCGGAGCCATTTTGCAAGAATTCGAAGAGAAACGGGGCAAAGTTTGCATGTTGTGGGTCATGGCGGAGTCGGTTTGCTTGGTATGCGTCCCACTCCGTCTCGGTATGATCAGTTGCAAGAGGGTCCGTGTAAAGATACCCTAAGTACTTCAGCCGGTACATGTCCAGAGCACTCATTTCTGCCTGAAGCTTACGAATCAGCTCGTCGACACAATTAGGTCCCCAAACAAGATCCTTTGTCGCAAAAGTTTTGCCTAGGCGATCAAAGAATTCAGGTAAGAGCACAGCGTACTTTACGTGTCGTGCCAAGCGAGCACGCGTATTGATACCATAGCTCAACTTGCTGCGCCCACTTTCCGTCGCATTAGTGATATCACGCCGACCACCATTCTTATGCGATGTGCCGTTGGCTTTCGCGTACAGCTCAGGATTCGCGGTGGGAAGATGCCTGCCAAACTCGTCGTATTCTAGTTGACTGGTTTTTTGGTCATCCAGCAACGCATGCGGGAAAATATTCCGAACTACATAAGACGAGCGCGGGTTTTCATGCGTAAGCAACGCCACTAATTGGGACGAGATTCGACGTTGGGCCTTATCTTGAGTATACAACGCCAAATATAATTGCCAAACTAGCACCCCGTGCTTTCTTGCGAAGTCTTGGATCACCTCCACAAGCTCAGTAGGCTGCTCTAAAATATGTACCTTCACCAAAATTGATGAACATTTTGTGATCGAAAAACTTAATGATCGGTTGAACAAGAACAGAGCATGGTGGCGAGAAAAATCGTCAACCTTCATAGCTCGAAGTAAATCCCTCGCCACTCTTTCTGGGGTTGCCTTCTTTCCGCTAGACAAACAAACTTCAAGCGTTTGCAAGACCATGGCAAGGACAAGATAATCCAATCCCAACTGAGAATATGCCAGAGCATTCGCCATGCTACGTTCAGTATTCGACATTGCCGCAACTGATGGAAATCCATGGTTCGATCCCGTTTTTGCCGAAGAGGTCGAATGCAATGGAATACGGCCAACCCGATTCGTCCTCGATAAATCAAATGCGCGAGACACGTACATTCTGCTGTGATACTTCGTGAATATTGCACGACGGTTAGCTGTTTCGGATTTCAAGCTTCGAGTATCCGAGTAGTTGACCACCATGTACTTGATCACACACGCTGCCGCAAAGCTTACCTCTTCCATGGGAGAATGAAGCAACTCCATAATCACTTCGATACTGTTCTTATACTGAGAACTAGGGATTTCCTCAAAGACTCCACGGGTGCAAAGCAGACGTTGGATTGCCAACAACAGTTCTACTTGAAACTCCGTCGTTGGGATTGGAGCGTCAGTGTTGGAAGGACTGTTGAGCTGGGCTACAGAATACTCCTTGAAATTCTCAAGTAACTTCATTAAGCTTGCAAACGCACGTCGATCACGTTGTCGCAGACCTCCCAAAGGAATGTTGCGATTGAACTGAACCAACTGGTGGTAAATCGACGACATACTTTCACTCGTCACAAGATTTGGAATGAAGTTCAGATTGACAAGTTTGCGCAGCAAGATATCCTCCCATTCAGGGTGGACCTCAGTACCCCATGTTCCTTCCTTGCATGCAATTTTCGTCTCCTCCGTCGACCACGGCACGTGCAACTTATTCATGCGGCACATTTCAATCATGTTACTCAAAAACAGACTTCGCGCTTCCTTCGGGCTAAGCAACGATGTAGATCCTGCAACCTTAAGCCATTCAGGAACGTCAATATCTCCAGCAATATCTCCAATGAGCTGGCGAAGTTCATTTTCATGTTGTGACGAAATGCGCCTCAACCCCAGACTCACGTCCTTATTGCGCCCACTCACCGTTGAGCTTAAACAGATATACTGTCGTGTCAATCCATGCTTCAATTCCAACGCGAACTTGCCGCTCAAACCTTCGGAAACTTCACTATCGGGATCATCTTGAGACGATGACACCGATGGATAAATCACCACGTTAAATATGTCGTTTAGCGAGTGGCTTGCTAAAGTTTTCCTTGTCACCGGGTCTCGCTCGATGATGGCCAACGCCGTCAGTCCAAGCAAACGCAGCTGTAGCTTATCTGACTTGTTCTTGCTGATCTTCAGCACGGGTATCTCAAAAGTTACGGGTTGTGGAATATCCCTAGTCGAGGTGAGTGCGTCGAACTCGCAGGAATCTGACACTTCCTCCACGAAAAGCGACACACTTAGCCATGACCGCAGATTATTTGCAATGGCCTGGATAAACGGCTCGCGACTGTCGCACCAATAGCGATGCACGCGGTTGTTCTCAAAGTACAGCACCAGCTCGTTCGAGTTGGTATTCACCCGCTGGATCTTGACAATATCAATCAGTAAAATCGACGACAGCGTCGAACGCGTCTGCGGATCCAGTCGGTCCAAGCTCGCTGCCCGCACCGCCAGCAGCACGTCCACTTTGACGGGCTGGATGGCAATGCTGCGTGTGGTGCTGAGTTTGGTCATCGTAAACGTCTTGCCACAGAGTTGAAACAAACTGTCAAAGTACATTCCGCTGCCGAGTAAGTTGGCGTTGCTGGTGGCTGGAGGGCCGCCTGATCCTGTTGCCCAGCTCTTGTCCGTGGGGGCGACACTCGCGCCCACAGCACTGAGCGCGTCTGCAGTAGCCGCCTCGATCTCGTCTTTCCGGAAAGACGACGCGCGCTCTCGCAGTTGGTAATAGGCCGAGAGCAGCTGCTGTCTGCACCTGCACGTGTACGTCTCCTTGAGGCTCTTGCCGATGAAGACGGTGAAGGCGCGGTCGGCGTTGTGGCCGCCGCTGTCGGACGCGATAGTAATCTCCTTGATGTTATCAAAGGCGTAGCGCTCCTTCACTTCATCCGAGTACGGGTCCACGATGGTCAAGTGGCTGCTGCTGAGCACCATGAGGCGCTTGGCCGAGCGCAGGAAGCCCACGCGCGTCACGAAGAAGCGCGCGGCGTAGATGACGCCGGCGTATCGATTGGCAGGCACCTCCAGCTGCTCCGCGTCGTCGTCGTCATCGTCGTCGTCCTCTGCGTCGGCGGTCGGCAGCCCGTAGAACGAGCTCGGCCGCTCCATCTCGAAGCCTGTGGTCTCGGGCCCGCGTGGCACGAAGCCCTCGTCCAGAGCCACCAGGTCGCGGCCGAACACGCGCGCGTCCAGCTTCTGCTTGAGCTGCTGCAGCTCGGCGTCGCTGTCGTCGCCGCGGGGCAGCGCCATGAGCTTGGGGGAACTCGATCTAAATCAGATACAGTCTTCCCTATGACTGTGGAGGTACTTAAACGAGGTGTCGAGTACTTAAACGAGTCCGAGTAAGTAGCCTGGGATTATGTGGGGTACACCGCAGTAAAAAGGTTTTTACGTCGTTTTTACCGCCGTAAGAAGTCGAGTGAGCCGAACCACCCGTTCAAGTTGACCGTGGTCGTCTTTGCTCATTCTAGCTTTGACTCTCTTCGGGCCATTGTACATGTGCCTTAAGCTTAGACCGAAAGCCAGTGACGATTTTGCACCAAACGGACCAATTCATGTCGATTGCAACTTTTTCGGGTACCAGCTGAGGCTTCGCACGAAACGTCTGCATGTTTTGCTTCTAGATTTAGTTTAGAGACTGGGACGGTCCTCTACTGATGCTTCTAAACAAGCGTATGTCTGACTTGTGTGAGGACAACCTACTCTTCTGAAGAAACCTCCCAGTCTCTCTTGACATCGAGTGATGATCGTTTATCTGGTTACGGACTAGCACTGACGAAACCCAAACATAAGACTACGATGATCTGACGAGTCCACACTTTAGTGGTCGAGCCTTTCGTACTTAGTGCGACCGTCTCACTTTTACTACTACTACGAGTAAAGTACTATTACTATTAATACTATAGTAGATCGCAACGATGGGTGTGGCAGTGGGCGTGGCCGACTCGGAGCTCGCGAGCGTGACGCTGTACACGCCGTTGCCCTGGCCCATGCGCCTGGATCTGCTGCCGTTCGGCTTCCTCTACGTCACCGCCGTGTACCTCTACACCGTCCGCCCTGAAGACGACGTGGTTCCCTGGATCTTCGGCGCTTGGGGCGTCTGTTGCCACGCGCTGGCTCTGCTGAGCGTTGAGTGGAGTGTGGACGTGCGCTGCTGGATGAGCTGCACGCAGCTGGCGGCTGTGCTGCCGGACGAGCGTCTCAAGCTGCTGGCGAAGGTGGAGCCGTCGCTGACGATGCTGCCAAAGCAACTGTGCGTCTGCCACTTGGTGGCCCCGCGGAAGGAGAAGCACCAGCTCCAGACCAAGACCCCGACGCTCTGGTTCTCGTTCCAGAACCTCAAGTTCTGTCTCTACGAGGACGTGGACGCGATCAACTGCAGCGAGACGCAGTTCCGTCGATTGGACTTCCCGTCCGCTGCCACACTCGGGTCCTATGTGCAAAGTGAAGGCATCAAGTCCTCGGACGAACTGCAACATGCCAAAGTCAAATGGGGCAGAAACGACTTTGAACTGCCGATGCCAACGTTCGCAGAACTCTTGAAGGAGCAGCTGGTGGCTCCGTTCTTCGTGTTCCAGTTCTTCTGTATGCTGCTCTGGTGCCTCGATGAGTACATGTACTACTCGCTGCTGACGCTGCTTATGCTCGTGATCTTCGAGTGTACAGTGGTCAAACAGCGCCAACAGAACATGGACACGCTGCTGCATATGCGGCGTCCACCGCACCCATGTCTGGTCTATCGGTTAGGTGGGTGGACGCAGATCTTAAGTGACGACCTTGTTCCCGGTGATATCTGCTCTGTTGGACACACTGAATACGGCACTGTTGTGCCGTGCGATTTGCTATTGCTTCGTGGAAATTGTGTGGTCAATGAGTCGATGCTCTCTGGTGAATCTGTTCCACTGCGCAAGGAAGCTGTGGGGGCATCCATTGTGAACGACGCCGAAAAGATCAAGAATCTCGAAATTGACGACGGCTCGAGTATGAAACACAAAAGGCATGTATTGTTCGGAGGCACCAAAATTCTTCAACACGCGACGGCAGCTTTGAAAGACTCGTTGCGTCTACCTATGCCGCCTGACGGAGGTTGTGTTGGATTCGTGCTCAAAACGGGTTTTGGTACAACTCAAGGAAGTCTGATGCGCACTATTTTGTTCTCGTCGCAGCGCGTCACAGCGAACAACTCGGAGGCGATGTGGTTTATCGTTTTACTGCTTAACTTTGCGGTGGCTGCAGCAGCTTTTGTGTTCGCACAGGGCTTCAACGATCCAACCCGCAATCAATTCAAGCTGTTACTGCATTGTATTATGATTGTCACGTCAGTCGTGCCACCAGAACTCCCGATGGAGCTGTCTTTAGCAGTGACCAACTCGTTGATTGCGCTAACGCGGAGCAATATTTTCTGTACCGAGCCATTTCGGATCCCTTTTGCTGGCCGAATCGATATCTGCTGCTTCGATAAGACTGGTACATTGACCAGTGACGAACTCAAATTACATGGTGTAGCAGGTTTGGAAACGCGTGTTGAGCCCGAAAAGTACAAAGGAAAGCATCGCGGTGAGCTAGATATTATCGCACCCGAACAACTTCCGCTTGATACAGAACTAGTACTTGCAGGATGCCAGTCATTGGTACTGCTTAATGGCCAAGTCGCTGGAGATCCGCTTGAGATGACCGCTGTTCGAAGCATTCATTGGTGTTTGACAAACAGTGATGGTGGACAAGAGGGTTTACCAAGCGTGAAGCCATCTTTTTTCTCTGATCGCCGAGGGGAAATTCAAGGAGTTGATATTCTGCACAGCTTAACTTTTTCGTCTGAGCTTAAGCGAATGACCACTGTTGTGTGTGTACGAAAAACTGACAATGATCAACAAGACGAGCACCGAGTGCTGATGAAGGGTGCACCAGAGGTGCTCGAGTCTATCTTCGCTAACAAACCTTCGTACTACCGCCGTGTGTACCTCCACTATGCATCAAAAGGATGTCGCGTCTTGGCTTTAGGCTTTCGAGTGTTGCCTGGAGAGACTTCCCCAGATGAGCTGCGACATAAACCACGTGACGAACTAGAAAGTGGGTTGACATTTGCGGGTTTCCTTATCCTCGATTGTCCATTGAAGGATGACACGAAACGAACTATTCGAGAGCTGATGCTCTCTAAGCACAAAGTTGTTATGGTTACTGGAGACAATCCCCTCACGGCGTGTGATGTAGCCCGGCAAGTGGGAATCAACGCGGGATATTCCAAACAGCCATTGGTTTTGATGCCAGATTCGGAAACAGTTGCCGTCGAGTGGAGGTCAATTGACGATGGATCGCCTGATGTCGAGGATGAAACTATCTCATTTAACGTCGATGAAGTGGAGAAAATCCAGGTTCAATACGATCTATGTGTGACGGGAGAAGCCATGGCAGCGCTGTACAGACAGCAGGAGGAAAAATGTGACAACGACGCAGCTGCGCTGGAGAGTTTTCTCACAGTTCTTGAGAAGATATGTCTTTGCGTCACGGTGTTTGCTCGAACATCACCTCAACAGAAGGAGCACCTAATTATGGCAATGAATCGATGCCGAAAGACTACTGCTATGTGTGGTGACGGCACTAACGATGTCGGTGCGTTGAAACAAGCTCACATTGGTATATCGATTGTGAACTCATCCAACGCTGAGCATCCACCTCACGTGGTAGATTCTGGTAGAGGTGCTGGTACTACTCCAGGCCAAGACGGCCTTCGCCATCGGCGAGGACACCAAGGACGCTCGATGGAAGAGTCACAGCAATCTGTGTACCACAACGACGATGCGCAGATCGTACGATTGGGAGATGCATCAATCGCTTCACCATTCACTTCAAAAAGCTCGAGTATTCGTGTCATTAAGAAACTCGTCCGACAAGGACGATGTACACTAGTAACCACCATTCAGATGTACAAGATCTTGGGCATCAACTGCCTTATCACAGCATATTACCTGAGCTCTCTCTTCATCCACGGTGTGAAGAATGGTGATCAGCAGCTCACAATATCCGGGGTAAGCACGTTGTTTCATGTTGTGTAAGTTACAATACTAATAGTTGTGTGCAGCTATCGATCGCGATGTTCTTTTTGTTCCTGTCGCGAGCAAAACCCGCGCGCAAGCTCTCGCACCAGCGTCCGCCGTCTGGTGTGTTTAGTATTGCCGTGATGGTGTCGATTTTTGGCCAATTTGTGATTCATTTGGCTTTTCTGGCGGCTGCTCTCCACGTAGCACAGCCTTTCATCGAGTCGGGTGACCCAGCAATGCACCCGGACGGAAACTTCACTCCGAATGTGGTCAATAGCATCATGTTTCTCATGTCATCGATCATGCAAGTGAACACGTTCGTGGCCAATTACCGTGGACAACCGTTCATGGAAGGATTCTGGGAAAACAAGTTACTTTATCGCAGTGCTCTCTTCAATTACGCCGTACTGGTTGTGGTTGTTGCAGAGGTGTTCACGCCAATTAATGCAATGCTTGAGTTGGTAGCAATGCCGAACCAGGAGGTACGAAGGTTGATCCCGTGTTTTTAAAGTTTGTGTCCTAACATGTATTACGGTTGTTTGTGAATTTTAGATCCAGGTCTTTGTTGCGGCTCTTATGGCAGGTGACACAATCGTGACGTTAGCGTTCGAATATGCCGTGCAGATGATCGTTTTCGTCTCGGCATAAGCTTGGCCCGGCAAAATCTAGTAGTGGGCTAGGAAATGTAGTCACTGTAGCTCCTAATCCTAACCCAGTGAGTCCAAGCGGTTCGATAAACGAAAGGACCAAAAGTTATGTCCTTGTCTTAGCAAAGATTTTAGTACATGTACGATCAATCTTGTATTTCATCTTGATCTACGACCATGAATGAAAGCCTTGTATTTAGTTGTGGGCGGAATTTTCAGGATATATGTACAGATAGATGGAAATCTTCGTGCATTTCGAACGACGTCAACTTTAGAA
>NBNE01000184.1:0-33817 GCA_002215365.1 Phytophthora megakarya
TGACGACCACGTTCTTTATACCATCCTACAATTGCGGGCCATTTATCCAGCACTGGTTTCATGGCGTTGGTTGTGCTCAGAAAAACGAGACGTCGTGTATCCCAACAACTTTGTAGACTCTCCTTTTGTCTTCTCCTTGCATACCTCAGAAAATAAATCTCCTGCCGTGCTCACAAGTTTTATCTGCGAAATTATTCGTGTCATATTTGCGATTAACTCCACCACGTCCGGATTAGCTGCTCTATTTTTTTCCCGCCAATACCTCATGACTCTTTGGTTGCAGCATGCAACATATGTGCGAAGCACCACTCCCACTTCAATTTCAGCTCTGAGCGCTGCATGTATCTGACATCACCGCCAGCGTCGCTACCAGCCCCGTAGAAGTTCCTGGGTTCCAAATTGAAGTCGGTCAACATGTTTGTTAGCCACCTTTTAAATGGTGTGCGAATCCCACTGTCGCGATCACTGGAGGCCGGGTTAAATTTCCTTGTGCCGAGAAGGACCGAGTTGAACTGTCCTTCCTTGTCAATTAAGTACACCCTCACTCCCAAGTATTTGTCGTCGGATGCTTTGCAAGTCCAGAAGTCAGCAACGAGGGTAAAATTGGGGTGGATTCACTCTTGTCGGCAAGATATTCCAACATCTCCTTTTTAGTCGCTTGGTACAGCTCGATGATTGACTCCTTCACACGCTTGGCATTCACAACAGTCTTCATCTCCTCTTTGACTACCAATGCTTCGAGAAGTCTAGACTCCTCGTACTCGACGGTCTTCAGGGGTAGATTATGGTTGATAATACGAAGTGTTTCCAGGAGCAAATTGAGACGGGCAGGATTACTGGTAAATATCGGCGACGAGCGCAGCATTTCCACATCAGCATCCCGTTTACGCTTCCCCGTCAGCCCCATCTCACTTTTCGGCGATCGGTGATGGTGATCAACCCTCAAATGGCGAGCTGCCTTCGACGTCCTACCACTAGACATCGTAAACAGATTTTTTTCACAGGATTCATCTGCAAGACAAGCCCACCGTGTACTCAACACACTTTTCGTCCTGAAATTGAATGCGAACTCCCCACTTAAAAATGTAAGACGTTTCAGCGTCTGTTGGGGGGACCATCGTGAATGGACCAGAAGACCGGAAGTTTGTGATGGTCTGTTTAACCGCGCTAGGAGGGTTGAGCACGGAGGCATTGCGTAGCAAGAAGCGGTCGAGATCGCGATGGAGGTCTGCTTGAACGATGCAAGAGATAACTTTCAATGCCGTTCTAAGTTTGCAAAAAATCTTTCGGTGATTTTGTACCAATCACAGGGCTAAACAACGAGTCGGATGGCTACACGAACGAACGCGAAGCCAGTCAACTGGCTACAGGAACGAGCCCAAACCTATTTTGGGCTCCTTGGGCTCGTGGCTCGCGTACCTAAATGGAGCGAGCCTGAAAATCATAGATTTCGGGTTCGTGGAACTTTGACGAGCCCAAAAATAGAAGGTTACCAGTTCGTGTAACCGCGGGCTCGGGCTCGTCTAAGGCTTGAGTACGTGTACAGTAAACCCTGTCCTAACAAATAAGTCCCGTTTCCATGGAAAGTATCAAATATATCAATTATATCAATTAGAGGAGGTAGAAACATGAATAAAATCCGAACTAACCTACCATTTAAGTATTTTAACTCTATAAGAATAGGAAAGAATTGATAAAACACCCCATATTCTATTAAAATAGAATACCATCGCTCATTAGTAACCTCAGAAGACAAGTTGGGTGCGTTATGCGCCTTCAAGTCATGATAAGGTGGTATCAATTTTCGGCGAAATCAATATTAGGCTCAGCGTCTGACAGCATATTAAATATTGGTATAGAACTAACTGGGAACCATGTCGGTGGACGGGCTTGCTATCGTGTATACCAGGATATCAGGTACTAGAGTGAACCATTAGGACAGGTTTTACTATTCCCAGCTTTACAACAATTTTCGTCCCACTCTGATGTGGTTGAATTGATCCCGTGTCTGCATTGTAACATCTTATTGTAAGTAGCTTCAAACGTGTACAACTTTTTTCAAATTCTGCGTAGTACACATGATTTACCCTGGAGGAAAAGGTTAACGCCGTCCATTGTACGTATTTTACAACAAAGCTTTGAAGATTGTTTTTGGCACGTAATCAAATACGTGACATGCATGTACTGTACCTGTATCTCTTCAATTGGTTGGTCATGGGCATTAGAATATCCGGAAACAACCCTGTGCAGCAAATCCATTGAAACCACCCGGGTAACAACCCAGTCCCCACTCTGAGATTGCGGTGAATTGGATATAAAGTTCCAGAGTTACTTCTTCGGTGAAAACTCTGGGGAGGCAGTTGAATTCACCTTAAGTGCGTTACCATAGAACATAGGTTTTTTAGATTTAGAAACTGTAACATATGTCTCCTGGAAAAGCGGCCGCGCTGAAGTGGAGGTAATGATAGAAATAAGTAGATGATGAGTGGCTGGACTTTACGTTTTGCTAGCAAACATTTTTGACGTTCTCAAAAGTGAAGACGAATGCTTGCACACACTAAAACGTAGCACTTTGAATACATATACAATGAGTTTGTCAACATTGTTGACTCAACAAGTCGTCAATAACTTCGTTTCTGATGCGGTGTGTTAAACTGGTCTAAAAAACGATGCAACCGAATTAAATTTGAATTCGATCCCTCTAAAATCGATTTTAACCGAACTTAAATCGAATTCATTATGTTTAAGGTGGTGTTAGATTGGACGAAAATTCAACCAATACCGTTCAAATGGGAATCTGGAATTATTGGTCATATCAAGTTTAACGAGTATCATTATGAAAAGTGATCGAATCTGTCAAGTATCCAGAAAATCGTTACATGCTTGCTTAGCTAATCATCAGCAACGTTATTCCTATATTAATTGATATCTATCATGCCAAAAAAAGTTAAAATGCATAACCGGATAAATTCGAATTCAACCATGTTTATCTCCTTTTTATCCGGTTTGATTCGGTTGTGATAACAAAGCCAACCCGGAATCAGGTTAAAATCGGGTTCCCTGCCCCATAGGTTATGCGTACTCCTACGCCCAGTTGTATTCTTTTATACCGTATGGTGAATTGAGAGCGAGTAGTTACGACGATAACACACAAGTGATGCCACAAATCACGTGTTGTCCTACAGAACAAGTACCTTCTCGCGGTACTAGTTCCCACTTCAATAGAGCTCCTCCTGGACCACAAGTTCAGCCACAAATCACTTTGTACAGTACTGTCTTGCTGAAGTTGCGGTATCACTACCACAGTGACTGATTCACTACAGGTACAGTAAAGCGTCTCCTGGACCAGTAATCCTGTCAGCCTTGGCCAGGTATCTTTACATTTAAAAGATCTCACTTTGCAATTTACGAGTCACTGCACCTCACAATTCACCATCACCGCTACACGGGTTCTGCTAGTCTCAACTACAAGCTTCGACCTTCAAGTTCCATGGCATCACCCAGGAGAATCATGATTTTCACCGCTGAGTTGACCATGCTCTTCCTCGTAGTTTGTTCTGTGACTGCTCATCTCGAGCAAACCAAAGCAGTTGCAGGAATGCCCAGGCTAGCGCTGGGGCTCCATGCGAGTAAGACAACTGCAACTACTACGCGCCTCTTGAGAAGTGGCGACACCGATGGCGACGTCAACAATGAAGACAGAGGAAAATTTGGGGATCAGCTCATTCTACCGTTCATGAAGCTTGACCTCAAGCTATCCTTGAATCTGAATCATTCACCATACCAGATCCTGAACCAGTATCGCACGTTTGGCGTTCTCCTAGAGGAGAAATATTTGCTTCTATGGATGAGGTACGTGCAGAAGTATCGAGCACAAGTGGGAGAGGCCCATGCCAACGACGCGTACGTTATCCAGACATTACAAAGTTTCATTTCAAAGGAAAAGTTGTCACACCTTTTGACAGCGATGAACGAGTACCCCAAGCTACGTAGTTTAGGAGAAAACTTGCAAAAGTTGGTTGGCAACTAGGTCTCTGAAATAATAGGGAACGTGCAGACGAAGAAAACCCCTTTAACATGAACTTTGTTTTGCTGTTGGTGATTGTTTTTATCTCCTTGCACATACTTAATCCCGCAGAAATAGACCACTTTGGCAAAACATCGTTAGAAATATGATTTTATACGTGTAGTGCTAGACACAGTACTGTGACTTTAAATGTAAAACGGATATCTAGTAAATTATAGTTTACTGCGTTATTGACAGTTTCTGACTGCCACTTCAGAGTCTGAAGTTGACACACACTTTTCAGCTTAGTAAAACTGATTATTGTTCGGGAAGTTCTCTCAGCCTGAAGAGCTGAGAGTATACCAGGTTTTTTCGCCTTTAGAAGCGTTTCTGTTGAACTTGGGCCTTGCAGTTGAATTTGGGAGCAAAATTCAGGTTTTTCGGTGGGGCAAGGCCCAGAGGGGACAGTGATTTGTATGGTAGATGCCTCGCATGGGACGCCTTTTGGTATTTCTGAATATGGCAAACGTAGATAAAATCCTTCCTCGATAAATTTGCGCGTATCTTTTCGTACCTTGTCAGTTAAATTCGGTGGTTTATCGACTAAAGTTAATAGAACATCAATGTGATTCGTTTATCTGTTTGAAGCTACACTTTGTTGAAATACAACGGTTCGATTGTTGCTCGAACAGTAGCACACGAATTTATCGCAAAAATAGACGAAGGGCCTCTTTTTTGACCAATTAGGGTTAATTACTAAATATGGTACCGAAACCTCTTCTCTTGAGCATGCTCTACTGACTGGGTGCTGTGGTACTGTACCATTTCTATTAAACTGGTATGTATCATTTCTATAAGGCATGGTCGTGACATCAGTGCTGGAAGGTTATTAATGACTGCACAAGTGCTGCCTCTTTTTGCAGGTGCTCCCTGTGCAGGATCTCTATGTATTGTGGTGTTTGGCGCTTGCATTATGGATATTCCTGTTGCGTTATGAAGACTCTCGTTGCAGTGTGCAGTCTCTCGGTGTGTCACGGAGTTTTTGCTAAGAGGATGCTGTTGAGCCCAGATCTTACCACAAGGTCATCAGTACAACCCCCCACGTCTTTTCTTACTTCCAATGGTACAAGCAAATGTAGCGAGGCATGCAATAGCGGTATTCCACCGAAGACCACACGTCGCCCAACTGTAGTTCAATCTGCAGCGCCCAATCATCGATCCTCGAGATTTCGACAATCCGTCTTGCCTCCTGCACTACCGTCCCAAACTACCCCTGTGCAAGGCAGTTCCAGAGTGTTCCATCTACCCTGGATCAATAATGAGCAGGGCGACCCATCCACCGGTCCTCTACAGGCGGTGGACCATACTGGTTACCGCCGATTTGGGTCTCCCGGAACCAGCAATCTGCCTTGTATTATCGAAATATTTCGCCAAATTGCAGATCTGCAAGTCAGAGCACAACGTGATTTTGATCGTCAATGCCTCGCTCGAGATGAATATGACAGGGTACAACAGCAATGCACTCTACAGTACCAGCAACAAACGATGTCACTACTCGCAACGTTGATAAAGTCAAGCCAGAACAAATGATGGCCATTCTGCCCGTAGTGATAGATATAGTGACATTCAACAAAGTAATACATGTACTCCCTTATAATTGTCTGAACAGTTTCCAGCTACAGCAAAACTTTGTGATACTGAGAGACTCTCGCGCGCTCAGAAGCGCGCTACTGTTGAAGTTAATGATATTAACTTAATGTGATTGGTATTGTGAGATTTAATACATATTGCCCAGCACATGAAATTGTGCACTTCTTTCCTGCACCGCTAACTGCTTGTCCTTCGACTGCATTCGTCACCTGACAACCACTGACTTCCCACATTCGCATGAATGCAAATAACAACGTATTACTTCGGATACACGAAACCTTTTAATCCCTTGTTTCATGCGCTTCATGTGAGTTCAATGGGGTCGTACAATTCGCAGATCCGTATTTTAAAAGATATAACCCGGTCTGTGTCGTTTCCTGCAACACAAATCAATATTATCCGCTACAACCAAGAAAAGGCAGGCTTTCGGATCCAATTTAGGGGTGCTAAATAATATCTGTTGCTCAAATGTTGAACGCCTGTTGCGTGCAAATCAATGCTTAATTCCTGTTGCGAACCATGAATATCTGTCGCGAACTTAGCTCAACAGAAATTCAATGCTGAAAATCTGTGCACAGATATTCAGAGCTTACACTACGAAAAACTGTTCCTTTCAAGCGCAACAACAGGATGAACTATGATGTATGCCGAATGCAGTATTTACGCAGCACTCAGGTCGCGAGATCTACGAATGGCATGGGCAAGCTCTTCCACCTTGTACTCAACTCTCCCTCCATCACGAAATATCGCCGTCCAAATGTAAACATCATCCTTTGGCCGTAGTCTACACGCAGCAATCTGCTCAAATCGACGATCTGGGACTTCTACCCCGGCATCTACAACAGTAAATTCCTCAACCACAGGCCATTTCAGCGCCCTACCAGGGTTCTTAGTAAAATCCTGATAAGACGGTCAATGTCGTACGACTGGTCTTGTTGCAGTGCACTCCCAATTGATCGAGTCCACCCAGGCAATCCACGCATGGAAATTGTTTGTAGGGCCCGTTCGATATTGAGTTTGCATAAAAGATGAAGTGAAGCCACAACATGAGAGCAAACCCATCCCGAATGTTTGTACCTCTTGCATGTACAACTGAGGGCATTGGGAATTGATCAAATCTATATTCACACAGCATTAGCAAAAAGAAAATGCGCAATTCGAGCATAACATTTACCTCCAGAAACTGCCATTTTGACCGCAGTGGCAATGGCTCCATTTAAAAAAGAAGCTGATGCTTTAGCGTTACTTGGTGCAGTGACAGGTAAATAAACTGCGTGTTCTCGATACGTTCTTCATTACCAAGGCAGCCTCTCAACGAACGCTGAAATCTGTTGCATCAAGGAATTCAAGCGTATTTAATATCAGGAGCTCGGAATAAATATCTACTATTGTATCTTTCTGTTCGTTCTGCTGTGACTGGCGCTCCTTCTAGATTTTTTGAGTGTACCATTGATCTAGTACTGTTAAAAAATCCGCGCTGGTGTTTGAGTTGCCTTCGTGTGTACGATGCGGTGATTTTGAGAATCAATCAAATGATCCTTCGCCTTCATTACAGTGCCCAACGGTAGTGAACCTATCACAAAGACGCTCAGTAAAATGGTAAACAAAAAACGAAAGATACATTCGCATACCTTCTACAAAGTGTTCTTGATTCCCTGAAGATAGGTTCGTAGCATCGTACAGCAGAATCCGTGGCAGTACGGAGTTGAACACCGATACCGTTGGAGCCCTTTGAAGTCTGTCACGATGACCTTGATGACCTTGTGACGGCTCTCAACTGGTTGTTGGGTCGGCAAAAATCCAGGAACTGTCGAACTACCTACACTCCAACGTTCCCAACGCGGTGTTGAATACGCTGATTGACGATAGTTGGCTAGGTTACCCTCATTTTCAGCTTTCCAAGCTGTCAATACACGCTTAGCAAGTACACGAAACTGTTTGAGCGAGCGTGCACCATGCAATAACCTGGGATGAGGCTGCACTCTTTCTTTTACGAAATATTTTCCAGCCGCCAACTTTGTCTGTTTACGCGACTGTCGCAGTAGGTGCTCCCAGCATGCAAGTATCTCGACATTGGCCAAACCGAGACGAGTGCATAGGGATTGCATCTGAGTGGTCGATAATTGCACTTGATACCGAAACGTCGACATTAAAAAATACTGTTGCGTATTTGACTAAAGATTTGAATAAATGTTCATACGCTGGTATGCTCTCTGTGCGTACAAACATATATAACCAAGGACGAAATCGCTACACAAAACCGGATTTCGTCGTCTCCACCGATATGCCGCCACAGTCTATAAGAGTCCACCCACCCAAGTGAATCCGGTAAGGCCAGTCCGTCGACATTTCCAAATTTGACTCTTGATCTTGTACTGCCTGACGAACATTTCTGAAGCGTGCACGTGTCGTAACGACGACACCCATAGATGCAACCTGGAGGCTACTGTACCTACTGCACTTATATGTTCGAATTCATCCGATACAATAACTGCACTCATGTGTTCGAATTCATCCAATACAATAACTGCATTCATTTCAGCACAGATGTCTTCATCAACACTATGGAATGAACTATAGTCGTGGTACATTTTTAGCGATGCCCAGTTTCTCAGCGTTTCAAATTTGTTTATCTCCCATCCACCCCTTTCTGTTCTCTTCAGGTAAGCCTTATGATTTTCCATTTTGCGAACTTCGGGTACATGCATCAGCATGTCAGGCTCACGAATGTACTTGAACAGCATCATGTTTCTGACGCGTCCTGCCGACATACCGAACTTAAAAGGACATTAATTTCTGGTTTCAGTACTAGAGAAATACCACGCTCAGGTAAACGGACACTAGCACCACAGTGATGACCTCGCTGTAGCAACTGATAGCGAAACGATGTTTCATTCACACGATGTATGGCCAATTTCATGCGATGGCTACAACCAATATGCGAGCGACAGTGGGAGACCTTTCCAAGCACAAATGGAGAGAGGTACCGAGTTCGATAGGTGTAAATGAAACGATTGAAGCTGTGAAGAGCTTGCTCACCCTCAGCCAATGTGTCATAAAACGCAATGCTTTTGTAGGTCTGTCTTGGAATCGCTGCAACGCTTCTATGAAGCGTCACGCCCAGGTCATCATCATCACTTCCAAAGTCAAGAGAGACATCTGAGACTGCATGATCCACTGCAAACGAGGGCCTGGTAACAGTCAATTCACCGTAGACCACTTCATGGTCAACTGGGCCGCAACCTCTACCACCACCAAGCACGTCTACACCTGGCCGTTCACCACTTGATTTGAACCTCCGCCACCATCGCCTTCAAAGGAGCCAATAAGTGAGGTCAACACTTCTGGACGGGGTTCTACTTGTTGGTTGAAATCTCCACCATCGCTGATGTCGTCACACAACTGGAGGTTCGCAACTTCACTTGGACCACCACCGCCATCGTCCTCGTACTCCAGCACGTCGGTCACGTCTGTGGCGTTGGAGGCATCGCTCACGATACCGGATAGGGCTGACGTTTCGTCCATCGAGATGGAGGCCGCACATCGAGAGAAATATGCGTATCTAAGCCTAGTGAGTGCGCCGAATGAGACTACAATGGTTGTTGCAACAACCTTGGCGTCAATTAGCATCCAGTTGCTGAAAATAGAGTGGCACGAGTTCAGCGCTTAACTTCTGTCGTGGACAAGGTGATCGATCGAGCAACAGAATTTTCAGCGTGCACAACATGATTTAAGCATTGATTTGAGCACAACATGCGCAGGCGTTCAGCATCTAAGCAACAGATATTAATATGATCCCCCAATTTAGTTGGTGATCGAGGGATTTATTGGATGCTTGTCACAAACGCACGTACTGCTCTGAGATGTTGTTCTTGGTTAACCTACTATACCATTAAGATTGGGCAGACCTAGTCCATAAGCCGATATCGATGTCCACGGATATAGATTCTGGGAAACAGTATCAACAATAAATTTGATTGCATCAGTTGAATGATTTTGGACTGGCACACACGTATGGTTCCTGGGCAACAACGAAACACTTATTCGGAATAAATGTCACTTTTGTTCGCCTCCAATGGATGAACAAGCTTCCTGGGCATAGGGAAAGTAAATTACGTCACGTTCTGGTGCTATCATTGCTCTATTTTGACACAGATTCCTCCATATACGATTCTCGTTCGGTGCTGTTTGGCATTTCTATGGCGTGAAGCTACCACGTCGTTTAATCAAAATTCAGATCATCTATTTTTATCCATTAGTTTTGCGTTTTCACCTAGTTGTGTCCGTCATTGATAATAATTATTCGAAACCGTTGGAGGCCAGGATTAGGTTTTATGTGCTCAAACTTGTTTAAACTGCAAAATTTGAAGCACTTGCGTCTGGTGAGTCCCCCAATCTGTCAATGGATTGGATATGCCCGACCGGAGCTCCCTGAGAGTGTTTTTCTTGTTCTTGTTAACCCCTGTAGCAGAATTTTGACTCGCCCATTTCCGTACTTCGAACCAAAATTGTGACATATGAAATTTCCAGGTTATATTCTGATATTCTTCCAGGATTATTCTAGGGCAGGAATCGTACTTAAATGGGAGTATAGGAATACGTTTTTTACAAATAATCCTGGACTCCAACACCTGCAATGAATTTTTCTACTCTCCAATCTGCAAGGAAGCAGAGACCTGCATTTTTACCGGATGCAGTTTCGCGGTGAAGTATAAACACAGCAAGTTTGACTGACAGTTTGTATACGTGTTGTCATATTGTGGTCCACATTAGTGGCTCGCAAGGCCCGCAGCAGGATCCTGTCGAGTGTCCAAGGTACCCAGACGAGACTACACGGCCACCGGATCCAGGAGGTTCGCGGGAGACAGCTGCGATAGGACCTGTCTCCTCATACGCTAAGGGCGTTGGCACTTTAGACGAGTAAGGTCGAGGACGTAAGGTAGAGATACCCGCCAAACCGAAAAGGGAAGCGGTCAAGACAGGCACAGATGATTAAATGAGTGAACCATCCCGTGGAGACGAAAAAACTCTTCTTGACACTGACCCGTGACTGGAATGGCCAAACGAGTTGGTATTGACAGAGGAGCATCGCCACATGTGTCACGGAGCGACTGACAGCTCCAGGGTGCACGACGGAGAACACTTGAGGACACTAACCAATCTCGGAGCTCATACACTGCAGACATTTGTCACCGGGAGTATTGAGCTTCGACACCCACCGAATTTTCTTAAGGCTACAATTCCAGTTATTCTGCGTGCGATTTTGGAAGACTTCCACCGCCGCTATATTGAATACGTACTGACAGCGGGTCTTCCTGCTAGTGTTCAACTTGGCAAAGACCAGCTGATATGACGATCATCAAGGAGATCTTTAAAACCAACACGAACAAATGTCACGGAACTAGCATGGTGGTACGTCTCGTCAAAGATGGTAATAGGTTGTCGCTGAATGGAGTGCACACGCTTACATCGGGGCTCTACTCAAAGCGCTTGACCATCGTTTGGGGGGACTTCACTGCGTCTCCAATTGGCTAAGATTGAACTTTTGCACACAACGCGAGATACCTGATCTCCAGGAGCTGGTATTTATTCTCCTGCACAGCTTAAGCAACAATATGCAGTGCACATCTTAGGAACAACAAATTTTGCCATGGTAGACATAACGCTAGCAATGGCCGACATTGTTTGCTCTTAAGTCCTGGATGTTGAAGCACCACGGACGGAGGAGCCTGAAATTGTTGACAACGGATATTACCTGGTGAGATTTAAACAGACCAGTTGCCTCCGATTCTGTCGAACGTGACTCACATAGACCTAGATGGCACAAACATGATGGTTCACCATTTCCAAATAAATATTAATTCCCTGCTACATGTGTTTAGCTCTCGGCGCAGCGCAGGAAGATGTCGAGTGGAGTCAGCGGTGGTGGGACAGGTCACGCAGCAAATGCAGCGTAATTACACGAAGCGTGTTTCTCGATACACAACGTCGTACGCACCTAGAACGCAGCAGGACTTTTGAACTAGTACAGCAAGAATTGGAGAAGAAAATCATGTCTCTAGAGAGGAATGCAGGAGTGCTCGAACACTTGCCAGCCCCGCTGCGGCCGGATATTTTCAACAAGAATCCATCAAAAGGGCGTACCGCGAATATCCGGGACAACCAAGGATTTATATATATTTCCTCGAAAAAACAGGGGTATCACCCGTCTCGCCACCGACGGTATCTCAGCAACAAAAGGAATCACGCCTGAGGGCAAGATCAACGAGAAAGGCTCAAGCCGTGGGGATCAAAACCACGAGTTGGATCTGGCAATAATTCAGCTTTCGCTCCCCCTTGTAAAATAAAACCCAAAAACGAGCACAGCAGCGATGGCTCCCGAGATAACAACACTCGTTTCTAGGACTTCCGAGCGGAGTTGCTGTATGAACAATACTGCGACTTGTTAGACGCAGATGATGAAGTTAGTGAAGGTGAGCTGGACGAGACCGACAATGGTGCCGACAATGCGTACCCAGTGAACGTTATCTATGTAAAGGCAATGGTGGATATATCAAATGTAGACAGAGAGAAGATACTGGAAATGTATACGGGGACCAGTACGTAGGCATGACGTGTGTCGAAGATAAGCGTGCGGGCCGCACCTCCGGAAAGCTAGGAAAACCCACGGTGAGCATAGATACTGATTGGTGCCACGCAAACAAAGTCGCGTCAATTTGTCCTAATGAACGACACGTCACCTGTAGCTGGGAATGTAGCAGGCGAAACCGTACATCAAGTCGTAGAGCAGCAACGACCCAACAAAGTAATCTCGCTGATGAGAAAGAGAGCGTTTACGGGATCAAAGAAACGATACACAGCAAGGAAACAGCGAACCATCAGTACTCGAATGGGCCCATGACGTCGTTGGCGGTTGCTGTAAGCGACTCGGAATTTGCAGCGGCTACGATGATGCGAGAGCAATTCCAGTTGTCCGGTTATTTAGGTCTGTTTGCACCAGCAGGACCTCCATTCCCTGTTGATACTCCCAGGTCAAGTGTGCCCTTTCCGCTTGTACGGAATACCTTTAAGTCTGTTGGCACAGGTTCAGTTATTTACTACCGCACATGTTAGTCAATCTTCGAACGATAGTATGGAAACGAAAGCGGCAATTCAAATCCCCACTCACGCACATTATTGGTTGTCCAAATTCGATGAAGCAGAGGCCATCGTCCCTTCTTGCAGCAAGTGCACAATACTGGCGTAAAACACCACAGTAACCAATCATTGCAATGCCCAGCTGAACGCTCAAGCTGCTGTTGTAGCACAGCTCAGCACGCATCTCAAGCTAGAGCATGAGCGCTCTATAAATGCTGAAGTCCCAGTTCTACGACGGGTTGGACCCGACCACCGTCAAATGGAGAGACATGATACGGGGGTTTACACGCACTTATTCGATACAAGTAAATACCTGGGACGTGTGGCCGTCTGCATGTACTGACCACAATGGTGCTAGTTAAGCACCATGCGAGACATTTTTATGGAGTGCAATACGAGGAGCTATATCATCGGTGAATGGCTGTAGGAGATCCTGAATAGCGTCTCAACTCCAATATCAATGAGAGGAACAACTAAGGTGATGTGATCCGAATGACGATGGAATTACCGGGAAATATGGCATATGTTTCACCGTACATCGAGCAAGTATAGAAGTTGCATCCTTGACGCCACGTATGACACTAATGGACTACCGCATCGGTGTTTAACTATGAGATAGCGATTGAACATTGTTCATCTCCGAATGGGATGGGATATCCTCAGAGATGAGCATTCGAAACTGATGACCATGAACTGTACATGCAACAAGCTGAGCGAGATATTGATTTGGCCACGGGCATGGATGGAAATGATGTTGGTAGTCGACCAGAGTCCAATAACAAAATGCCATAAAGCCTAAAAGGCATACGAGGGAGCTTCGGTCCAAAGGCCGTATCCAGCCTGAGGTCTATGAAGACATATTGAGTTGCTCAGACCAAGAGTCATTCCACCCGCCCGATCGCTCAAATTGGATGCAGTACGGACATCAAATAAGACGGCCTTCCACACGTAGTGTACACAGTGCAGAGGTCGCTTCAACACCCCTACGGTCCCTCACCTTGTCCATTCATTGCAAAATTAATGAATTGTTATGTGGCCAAACGAAATCCGTTTAAATCTTGTAATCGCGGTTCCTGATAGCACTAGCGCCCGGACGCCGACTAACAATGGGGGTTCTCCGATGATCCGTGATCTAGTTTGTTCTTGCTAACCTTGTGTACCCGACGGCGGGAGAGTTACGCTCTTCTGGGTGACTCGTTCGATGTATATCCGGAATGGGCGGAATACAGGGGATTGAGATAGCGCGGACCGTCTTCGCTCTACCTCGTTATAGTCGATCTCGGTTGCTGACGAGTCCTTGACACGCGATCGAGCTACCTGGTTGTTGATCCAGGTCTTTAGGGGGTTCAAATACGGATATCTTGCTCCTTCCTCGTTATGCTTGCCGCTTCCAATAGAGGGGAACTTGTTGGGTCGAGATCCGATGCAATCGTTGAGCCAAGTAATCAATGCCTTCCGATTAACAATAAACACTTGAGGACAGGTCACTAGGTAGGGCAAAGCTGGCCAATATATTATCCAGGCTTAACCGCTACGCTAGATCCTACGTCCTTTCCGTCTGCGCGCATGAGGGGTCAAACTAATCCCCGATTCTAGACGAAGGCGGACACTTGTGCAAGTTATAGCACATTCGAGTCTGTTTACATTAATCCTTATATCCATTAACTCATCCTCAGCTGCATTCCTACGATCACCTGACATCTGGATACATAGCTTATCTTGGGATCTGTGAATCGCTATCAGCGATCACGATCGGTGATCTAGGGGAATTCCGGCCTGTGATCTTGAGTCATCCCTTGGTCACCGTCGCGTTGTAATCTTCGTTCCTGCTACTCATCCCAGGGCGCATTGCTACAGCCTCTCGACAATCTCGTCCCTCCTCCTTCTCAGGACCCTGGATCACCATCTTCCCTTGACCTGAGATCGCCTTAACCTCGCGTATCTTAATCGGTGATTGGCATGACCCCAACGTAGTCATTCTCCCTCGATCGCTGTCCACTGGCCCGCTATAATTTTAGATCGTCGGTCTATAGCGACTCCTGTCCACAAATTTTCCTTGATCATGTATTCTCTCCATTTGGTATGGGTATGTAGCCATCCATCATTCCATGGGTTGATCTTGGGTCATCCGTAGTCATCTTCACTCACTGATGGTTGTCACACGCTGGATATTGGTGAGGTGCCTTGATGTCTTGGTCTGAAGTGGGATTTCTGTCGCTTGGGCCGTCTCTATCTCGCGATCTGGCAGCCGGGGTTGCCCGTCTCGGGAGATCTTGATCGCACTTTACCACAGTTACTAGACCACTTGGAAGCGCTTCGCCATTTCTCTTCCTATGTACCCTATCCAGATCTCGCATCCAAAGGCCTTCTAATCACGCACTGGCACGGTGGGGGATGAAGCATAACTGAAACAAATGGCAGGTTTGCGGCGATTTGGGACGGATAAGAACAGTCTATGGTTCTTTGAGAACATTGTATTCAATGGATCGAGTCAATTTCAATTGCATCACATGGACATCAACTGAATTTAGAGGCGGATGCTCAGAACAGGACAATAGAGGAGCCGTACACCTTACTTACATACACCAGGGCTCAACCTACCATGATAACGATGTCGGCATGGCAGATCATGCACATACTGCTGTATCGAAGCACCCCATTGGCGCCCTACATTGGGGATGACTCCTCTGGGATCGCCAATTCGCTGGGTTCAAGACTCATCGTTACTGCAGCGCTTGTGTGCGAAGATCATGGATGCCGATTGGGACGATGCTGGGTTAATCCCGGCGGGGCACTTGTTGTAGGAGTGGGAGGCAACGAAATTGTTTCCATCACCACTCCAGCACCGGAAATAAAGGACCGATAGGGTCCCAGAATCCCGATGTTTTGGCCGCGGGACATCGAGATTTACTGCCCCACATGGGACAATGCCTGGTCACATTAAGGGAAAGCAGCTAAACACGGTAAGGACATCGAGGCTGACAAAATCAGGGTCTCAAGCAGCCGGTCGAGGTGGAACGCGGTGAACACGACTAACGGAGACCATGTTACTCGATTTTTTCTAGGGTTTCCGCTGTTATGACGGATTTGGAGACTAAAATACAATTCAGACGGGCGAGAAGAGGGGCATCATGAGAGTAGAAAAAGAGGTAGTACCGTCAATCCATACTCATGATGCCGATCAGACGTTCGGATGCGTCAAACCGAATGTAATCGTCTTTGATTCATCCATTGTCCGAACGACGGAATGGTTTCGTTCGCTCCGTACTACAGATTGACACGGAAGGAATGATATTTTCTCCTTCGGGGATCACACATAACAGGAAACGAGATCGCTCGTGTCGGCACCATTGTATCCGTCACAGTGAGATTTCCGTACGGGGTCGGATGCCCTTATCGTTCATTTTGGTCACCAGTTCGAGACAGAAAAGAAGGAGGAGCAATTTTAATTGATCCTTATGGGTCATACAGGGACGTGACGCTGGTGCTTGCCTCCAGGTGGTCGTCACACTTCATGGCCGTTGAAGGATGGGTGAGAGAGGGAAATTATGGTGATCAGCGTGTATGATCCACATCAGCCGTCGCCACAACAAGTCTTTTTCGTGGGACTTGCAGACCTCTTATTATCTTCCGACTTAGCCGTTATCGTAAGGTGACATCAGTTGTACCCTGGATGTAGCAGTAGATCGAAGTCTCTATCAATTTGATAACGCACACAACTCATCGACCCTGCGTAAGTTGTTACAGAACCGGTCACCCATCGACCCGGCGGTGTCGGCGAGACCGCTAGCATGAAGTCAAACAGAAATTTGCAAGCATTATTATGCCCTTCACACCAACTTCTACCACGTTGACGGACATAGGTCAGCGACCTCGAGACTGGATCCCGCGTCCACTACGACCGTGGGTGGCGCGGTCGGAGGTAGTGTATCATTCTACGAAGACAGCTTATGCGGTGGTTAATCTCATCTACAGTACCAAGTGATCTGGTGAGTATCGGGAAGCCGTCCAGAATTCTTCCAGTCCCGTAGTATGAAAAATCTGCAGTAGATGAATTTATGAGACAGTGTTTGCCAAAATTGCTGCGGGGGAGGAGTGGAATTGTGGGACACTTTGAAAGTTTCAATTGCAAAAGATACTAGACGATTAGTAATGGACTGCTGACAACGTCGATGGAATACCTTTAAACAGAAACCCTACCGCATGACCAGATAGGATAAACAGCTTACAGAACTACGAGTTGGATGAAGCCCAACCGTAGACATAATCGTAGGTCTGTTTGATGTTCTCACGCCGGAGGATATGGCAGGCGATATCCTACAGATGCACCTCCTTAGAGCGATGGCTGACAGAAAGCAAGACAGAGTCTCACATCCGCCAGCGGAAACGTTTTGAGCCAATGACATACTGGAACGGGAAGGGTATCAAACAATTATTTCGCCGGATCTCAACACGTTTAGGGACAACACAATTCCGCGGCTCCAACCTGTGAAGGGATGACCTGTACGTGATATGTATGACCAGGCCGCCACGTTGGCCGATGGCTGGAGTCCAATTTTTCCAGCAGACAGCTGCGGATTCCAAATTGACGGCACACGTTCCAGGTTGGAACAAAGCAAAGGGCGGCGCGACGAATTTACACGAATGCGTGGATGCTGGAATCGCGGAAGCAGATGTTGCTGCCGCGTTAATGATTGCAAGGACAGGAAGCAAGCGGGGCCTGTCAAGCAGGAAAATGGGTAGTATCGTCGGTATTCGGAATAGTTGATCCCGATTCTCACTCGGTGGTTCGATTCCTAGTAGGCGACTTGAGTATTTCCGACTTCATTCCTGGATGCTGACAGTTTCTATCTTAAAAGCTGGTGATAAATCAGAGCCACTAAATACAGACATTTTGGCTTTACCGGACTCGGACAACAAAAGTTTGACGAGGATTTTCATGACCAAAGTGAATGCGAAGCTGGGGTCGCCGATACACGATATTACGGTAGGATTCGGCCCTGGGAGGACAATTCACGAGTCTATTGATCTGTTGGATACGGCACGGGTTGCTGTAGTGCTGGATGCCGCGCAAAAAGAAGCTATCACGCTTCTCTTGGACTTCTGCAAAACATACGACTCTCTTGATCGAGGCTACCTGATGAAAGCCCTGAAAGCCCAACACATTCATTTCAGCGAATACACTCTTACACGCATGTACATTTCTTGGAAAATGGAGCGCGTTCACGTCAGACAGGAGTCACGAGTGAAGTTCAGCAAGGGTGTCCACTCGCACTTTTGCCTTTCATTTTGGCGTAAGGTCCACTTTACCAAAAATTGGATAACGGTTCTTGTCTTCGAGGTGTTTGTATTAGCCGTAGTGGTGGCAGCTTTGAGCTTCGAGTTAGGGGGTATGCAGATGACACAGCATCTTATCTTCACTCACCAAGAGAGGTTGCCGAGGCTGTTACATTGGGTGGATCTGTAGGATGTGTGACCGGCCTAAAATTAACGAGGGGAAAACGCTGATCATATCATTAATCCCCTAGTGTCATCTTGACAGTGTATTATTGCCTGACAAGCTCGAATTTCAAGCACGAAGCAACCTAGGGAGGTATTTTGGCTTGCGGGCGGGCAGGAATAGGGAACCAGGAGAGGCATCGTCACTCGCCGAACGACAACTAATCACGCGCCTACTTCTAGCAAGTAAAAACAACAAGTGTGAACCAAAAGGGTGTGATAGCGACGGTGATCATAAAATCCAAGTTGCTGTACGTTGGGCGGCATGCGTGGCCAGACATGGCAACTTTGAATCGCTTCAAAAAGAAGATCAAAAATTATGCGTGACATGCCTTTTTTGTGGATGTCATGGGTGGAACTAGAGCCCGGCTGGATGCCTATTTAGCTGAGTTATTCGACGTATCATTTCCCCTTGAGGAGTCCGCTTCCATTCGCAGCCACCTTACTATGTTGTTCCGGCAATTTATACGCTGCTGCCACCTATTGACACCTAGTCTCTGTGCAGCAGCACGGACAATCTGCTTATACTGGCGGATTGTGACCATCTGCGTCGACCTATGCAAAGGTAGACCATGCGACGGACCCGAGGTTGGAGTGCATGTGTTGCATCTCGATCTTAAGTCCAGCAACTACTACCAATCGCTGCACCAACGTCGTCTGACACGTAAGGGTATGTCCTCGTTCCGTTTCATTTCTTGTCGTCACTCGCATCACTGGGGGCTGCCCGCCTCTTACCTCCGCAACAACTGGGCAATCCTTTGGCATTGCTAGATAATGAACCGTATCGGTTGTATATTTCTTGTAGATCAAACGAGAATAATTTAGTACAAACCACAGCGCTAGCCGTTCGAATTGGACTAAAAATTCCGGGGTGTGCTCACGTCGAGGCCACGTACCGTGAAGATGATAATCCCGTGCCCACACAGTCGCCAATGCATGCCATCGCGCAGACACCGTCGTTTGGTAGAAAGCAATCGAAATTCAGATAGTACCACAAGGCCTGTGCCACCATCATTATATAACTGCAGACCCGCAATTGAGATATGAAGGAGCCATGCTAGGCATTGAGTGCCTAAATGTAAATATCCCGCTTTGATGAACAATCGAAAAGCCAATCCTCGCGGTCCCGAACCGTAACCCATCAATCGTTTACCTTTCCATGCCATTCGTGCAGCGTCAATATACATCGTTAGGGTATGCAAGGCAGCCACCATGTTTGACCTGCACAGAGTATCAGCAGCGTCACCGTAATGCGACATGAAGTTTCGTTCCGTCTGCCAATACTGGAACACCACAATGTGCGCCGAAAAACTACACCAGTAATATGTGGCATACAAAAAGTCGTTGATGCTCCAATGCGATCAGCCATCAGCACGCCACCGACTATATAAGCTTTCCAAGTACTCTCCGGTGCCCAAGCCGTCACCGAAGTACCCGCCATTGCTATGAGTTCTGCTCTTAGGTCGGGAATTACCAGCCCATCTTGCTTCCGTGGTAGTAGGCCTGGGGCCATGTGGGGAGCAAGCGTAATTTGCCTCAAGAATCTTGGATTTTTACTGTACGACCCCATCCAAGCTCGGATCGGGTGTCCCCACCCAACACGTATTCGAGCCTCACTGGTGACAGTCCATCATGTATTCTGTGAGTGCCCTGCTGCACAAAAGATCATGCATGTGTTCGTTGGTCTATAGCGCTCTCTTCGACTCCCTGTCGACACCCTAGAGCACGGTATATTCTCTATACAACGTAGACAAGTGCCACCAGGAGTTTGTGTCGTCACAGAAATGTTATTTCCGCTGCTCCAGCCAACGGAGCATAATAAACTAGCAGAAAGGATCCAGCGCACAGTGTACAGTTGTTGGAGATTTTGGCTCGGCGCTACAGTTGCATGTGATATGGCGCTGGAGAGTGGATCATTTTGACGGACTGAATGGCGTCACAGAGAAGCACCACACAGCCATGCTAGTAACTCGACTTTGGAATGGGTACAGCACTGTACACTTACATTTGCGTACAGGCTCCCCAAAATCGTAATGGATCGGGCTGCGCGGGTTGTCCGATATGCACTTTTACCAGACACAACGGTGCCGGACTGTACACCGGTATCTGCAACCCACAGATGCGTGCTATTTTTGGATGAGGGATCTCGCGGGAATCGAGAACCGGGAGATTGTGGGGCGCTGATAGTTCGGCTCGGCGACGTAATCACGAATATGCATGTATGTTGGTTGGCCAGTATGTAATTGACCGCCAACTCCACTACCACCAACAAGATCGAAAATTTAGGTATCTTAGCAGGATCCAAGACGTGCGCTAAAATTCGATGGGCATCATTGCACGTGGTCGGCGACAGAGCAATGGGCATTCGCCAGCAACGCCAGAGGAACCTGCCAAAGCGACGCTCCTCCAGTAAATCTTCTGGAATAGTCATCGCATAACGGACTCCGATAGTGTCCGCTCGTGGCGACATCACCTAAGGGAACACAACAAAACTACAGACGCGTTGGCTAACGAAGCGTTGGACGTAAAAGAGCGCTCAAACTGGATTCACAACAGGGGCGATGACGGATTTGCGGTGGAATACCGCAACAAGGGCACGCAGGTAGCGACATCAGTCATTTGCTTGCGTGTTTCAACTCATGAGACCTCTTCGGGGATCAGGGTAGAAGCGGTGTACGACCATATGAGGACTCTGGAAAATGACAGGAGATCATATCCAGAGCGATGGCAACCAGCGACAAAGGGGTGATGGCTGGAATTGACATAGGTCGACATCAGTGTTCTTAGTGACATCAATGTACCTTACTGGAATAAATAATTAATATTTCGTGTATTCATCTACATATTTTGGTGCTGTACACAAGATCAGACTTTTTTAGTTATGGAGGGGCGTTGTAATCGAACAGAAGGATATAGTGGCTACAGCTCATCCTGAATATACCTCTCGCTCCGATAATTTGTAGTTTTCCACACGTACGCTTGTGTGACGGTCGGAGCATACGTACCTGTGTCATGCTTAACTACGCACTACTATCTATGGTATAGGCATGACTACCACGTGATAGGGTTGAGATTGGTTACCCGAACGTATCTGGATAGCCAGCAATGGCTTGTGAGGTCTAGTGGTAGCAGTATAATTGAGTTCCTAATTTACCTTCCAAGGAGCAATATACGTTTTTGGTGGTGGGAGTTCCAACTCCCAATTATGCGTTGAAGTGTTTCCAAAGTAGAGAACGTCACAACATGTAAGGATTTCCAATGTGTAATTTTTTCGAGGAGCGATGTGGTACTATTGTATGACGTATCTGTCTTTTGGTACCCTCCATTACGTTATTACTGTGTGATGATTTTCGTCTCAGCTGCCGAAGGATTATTCATTAGATTCCGAGGTACATCAAGACCCGCAACAGAGTAGGCCAAATAAAAATGGTAAAAATATATTGCATATCAAATATTCAATAATTCATTTTGTCTATAGCTAGTTTTCAGCAAAACAAATTCCATATTTTTCAATACAAAATCCATATCGCCACGCATATTAACCTACAAAATACCTTTTGTATGTATTTTTGCTTCGGCCCGCTTATCTTCAGGTTTGTGTCGCCGTCAAGCTTTCGTCAATAACGATATGAACCAATCATATGCAGTAAACCGCTGGTTTAGTGCAACAGGGCGTTAATTAATACTCGTGCACAATCGAGTCCTAGCTCTTGATACAAACCACTTATATGTTTATAATGGGATTTCGTTGAAAAAATATATTACGAATAGTGTGTAAACTAAACGTTGAATACGACGGGATAATACATTTTGTGATTGGAAGACAACATAGTCGGAGTGTCTGGTTATACAGATACCGCTGAGCCTTTTGAACACACGATCATCGGATATCCTGAGCTAATTGCTAACCTTCATAAATCAATTTAAACGGGGTACCGCCTATCAGTCAACCTCACAGCACACAACCGCCATGGGCCATCCACAACAGCGAACCAAGAACAAGTCGATGACACTTAAACAGAAGTGCAAAGTCATCGTCAAATTCCACCAGACAACTTCACCTCCGTAGTTGTTGGCGCTGGTACGATGGGCTCACACCACGTTCTCGCTGCCTAATGCTCCTTCGAGGTCTACTATCATGCACATTCTTCGAAAAGCCAACAATATAATGTGCAAACTCAAACCTTTGAAGACCCCCAAAGGCTATGTGCTTAATCAGAGGTGTCTGGAGCTAGAAGCCCGCTTGGAAAAAAATCATCGAGGAGACAGAAAGAAACCACGTCCACCCGTCTCGCGGTCTCATCCTCGAGTAGGCAAAGGATATTTTAATGACTATTCCAAGTGCTCCTGCACAAAAGCTTTCTGATGGTTGGATGACGAGCTTTTTAAAGCGTCATGGCCTACGATCCCGCCCGCTCCATGGTGAAGCTGCATCTGTGAACCCAGCTGACATTGTTGAATTCCGGATGGCGATGCAGGATGTGTCTAGACATTTCGCACTTCGAGATATACGGAATATAGATGAAACAGGATTACTATATCGGGCTGCAACAACACGTGGGATATGTAAATTAGGGACGGCAGTACTCAAAAAGGATAAAACGCGCATAACGCTGGCCTTAGCCGCGAACGCTGACGGCTCCGAGAAGCGCGACGTGTTCTTCATCGACAGAGCGAAGAAACCATACTGCTTCAAAGGCAAGGAATGTTGGCAATTGGGATACTACTGCAACAACAAAAAGACTTGGATGACGATAACGTTGTACAACGAGTGGGTGCTTGTGTTTGACAACGATATGAAGAAGGAAGGTAGACAGATCTTACTACCGCTCGACAATGCATCTTCCCATGTACTAGACGACAGTGGAGTGCTTACGAACATCACAGTTCAGAAGTTTCCACCTAATACCATATCCCACATTCAGCCCATGAATGCTGGAATCATCGCTGCGTTGAAGAGTGGCTTCCGGATCAAGCTCTACCGTCTTGCAATGTATCGTGCCCTTCGATAGAGACTAGATATTAAGCCCACAGGAAAGATGGTTTATTACGTGGACCAGCTACAGGCAAAGAAGTGGGTATGTGAAGTCTGACCACCGTGAAGAAGGAAACTATTGCCAATTGTTTCAGGAAGTCTGGGATCGTATTTGCCGAGAAATTCGCTACACCTCCCGAGCGTCGAACAAACATTTGTATACATGACATCCTGAGTTGAAGTTCAAATCATTAATTGCTATATCGAATGTCCTTAATATAATTTATAACCTTTAAGAACTTGCAAAAAGGGAACTGTTCAAAAGGCTCAGCGGTATCTGTCCTTACACTTTCAAGAGAAAATACGAATATGTGACCAGTTGTGACCATAAAATAACATATGTTTCGCATCCCTAAAATGTAAAAAGTAATAAGCACTGAAAACCACCCTCTTCATTCTGAAATTTGACGAGACAGCGGCAAGTGGAAGCCATCCCCGCAGCCAGGATTGACAGCGGCGCAACAGCGCGTGTGTACCATCTTCATCTACGCACTCTTCCGCGAGCAGACGGAATGTATTCAATTACATTCGGCTAGAGAGATTTGTGTATGGTGACCAGATAAAGGTTTGATTTGGTAAGGACAAATTTGTGCATTGTGCGTATTAAGTTGGTGTGGAGTATCTTTTTTACTCCCCGACCAAATAAATGTATGCATCGAACATACCTTTCGAAAATCGCCACTGAAGCTATGTATTCTGTGGATTGAACTGTGTCCGCATCAGACAAGTCGGAGAACAATAAGTCTTGCGACAAGGTATGCACACGGAACTCGTACTTTAGAAATTTAATACGGGTTTCAACATGCACGCAAAAACTACATGTAGCGTACATATATGATTATGAACCTTGCGTGATTGCTTTGTGACTCATCCGAACAACTAGGTAGGGCCTGTTCTGCAAAACATCTATTTACAAACGGTGGAATCATTTTTCGCCAGGTTCACTGAATTTGCAGTTTAGATATTTCGGCTGGAATCGAATGGGATCAGATTAGATGTATCCTTCATCCTCTGTAACTATCCGTGACAAATGCTGGTCAAAGAATTATAAAAACCGAAAGTGTTTTAAACTTAAAAATACTTGAATTCTCATCGATCACGGATAAAGTCGAAGCGCGTTTAATCCGAGAGATAGGCAGACAGCTATGAACAGCTCCACCATGTCGATTCCGCTATCGTCGTCCATGCCGTAGAACATTGTGACACACTAGGATCCGTAGCTAGAATTTTGATAAACTTCGCTGTTTAACGGCTACCTTGACTGTGAATATATCTTTGGATATCTTGATAGCCTTATCAGAGCACGTTAATTGTATTTCTCTAATGTGGTGTTTGGGTATAGCGGTAGCGGTGGGGTCTTGGGCAAATTGCCATAGTCACTCATCCTTTCTCCATTGGTCTTCTGTCGCCTGACAGGAGATTCCACAGTTGGAGTAAGTTCTCTATGATGTCGACGTTGAGGTACGGGTGTAGGTCGTACTGCTACTGCTGCCTCCTCTGCATAACCTTCGCGGTCGTGTCTGCTGAGTGACTACTAAACTCACTAAGAGGCGAAGGTGTAGCTCGTGGTCCTTCCACTTGTTCAGCATGTACAGCTAATGAGCCCGTTTCTACAGTCCGCGACAAAATCATGTCGAGTTCCCTATACATAAAGAAGAAGAAATTAGTTGATTAACAGTTATCGGACTTTTCGTTTTGCTAACTATAATTGAAGACATCAAAACTAGAAATCACTTGACCAATTCGCCCTTACGTATGAGGAATCCAAATTCGATGTTCAGTAGGAGGTAAAACAGTCAGCAGGCGGCGGTTTCAAACCAAGGTGTCGAAGGATTTCGACGATTACAGCCTCAGTAACATCAATTCCATCTGCATGAGAGTAGATGAATTGACAATGCCTGCGGAAGGAACCTAGCACTGCTTGTGTGCTCGGCCTCTATACCTGGCGTTTTACGAAAATGTATATCATTTCGGAGTCTCCACGTTACATGAAAAACAATTGCAGTATAAACCCGCCAAAGAACGAGGATATTCTTGTACCCCTGTCTCCATTCCAAAATCACTCGGTTTCGTGAATAGTAGTAGTCGCCAATCTAATGCCACCGAGGAAAATTCGCTCCATGGAGCCCAAAGCGATCGCCACATCTCTTCTAGCGCTGGACACGATAAAAAGCAGTGTTCAACTGTCTCGATCGCTATGCATGATTCTCGAACACATTGCTGGACAGTAGGGTTTCAAGAAATATAACCTCGAGCTAAGTATGAGATTTCCAAAAACCATTCGGAGCATCACATCATGAACAACCGGAAGAAAACAGCGTCGCAGCGATACATATTCCGATAATGTCTTGTGAACACGAACCTGAGGGCATCCAAGCTCCTTCAGAGGATGAGAGTTCATCAATGTAGTAGAGTAGAGCACGCCGGCCCAATCATCTTCCTTCAAGTTTGGAAAGAAACTCGTTCCTTTTCCAGTCTGAACACCAAATTCCGGCGGAAAAATTCCTCTAGTAGAGGCTCGTATTTCTCCAACAGTTGGGTGATGCAGCACTCGATCAAATATCTGGAATAGTTGGTGATACAACACGAATACGTCCGTTGCACGCAACTGAGGCATTATAGGCTGTAGGCCATCGTGAATCTCACAAAAGTATTCAAAAGGCGTCGGCCACCTGAAGCTGCCATTTAAGAAATCTGCCAAGCAATACTTATGCATAGCTGATACCCCTCGGCATAGATGTTTGAACTTGGTACTTCCTTCACCCAACAGAGTTGGTGGTAAGCCTTGTGGATGGAAAACCTGAAAATCAATTGACGTATTCCACCATATTGGGGAATATAGTGCTCGTTGGATAACGTTTGCTCTGTAAGCTGTAAAGACAGGCGATCTGGTCATTTGTTTCGTTTCCAGTCGAGGAGAACTTTCCGCCACCAGAGCGGAAGAAACGCTTGTCTCCATCCTGGTGGTTTTGGTGGATTCTGAAGCAAAAAGTCCCCAGTCCATCTTCTTGAATAACTTCCATAACGACGTCGTAATAATGCAGCAATTGGTCGGTACCACACGTCTTCACACTCATCTGTGTGATTGCTTAGCACTTAAATAAGCTGTTGAAGAAGCGTGTATCTTTGCCGACGGATGCTTAGTGTTAGAATAGGTACTCCGATGCCATCATCTTCCTGACGTCGAGTGGCAAGGCCTTTCTTGACAATATTTATACCACCAGGCTCTGTACCCACGCGATTGTAAAGGATGTATCTAGTCACTACACTCTGCCATAGATTAAGAAAGCGTACGGGAATATTCACCACCGTCGTAAAATACCAAAGTATTGATAATATCACCACCTGAACTATGAGGCGTCGTCCCATGAGCGTCCGAGCTCTTCCTTTCCATAAACGGAGCCGAGGCATTAGTTTTTCGTCCAGTTGAGTGGCTAGTTGTGTCGATGTATCCAAGTTTATGAACGGAGCACCAAAGTATTTGACTGTTTCTCCATTCTTGAGCGACCGAAACTGCAGTTTTGTACTTGTTCAGGCTCATGATCACACTTTTGGCTGAATTGAGCATTGAACCCGAGCCATCACAGTAAACATCAACCAGCCGTAATTGTTCTGTAAGGCCACTCACACTCTTCGTTAATAGCACTATATCGTCCGCAAAGAAAGCCACATGGACCGATAAACCATCGTCCACATCTACACCTAGTTCACGTTTTGCTCGCAGTAAATTACCAAGTGGTTCAAGCGCTCGTTCAAAGAGGAACGGAGATAGTGGATCTCCTTGTTTCACCACTCGCGAGGGTCGAATTGCGTCGTGCGTCCAACCATTGATCATTAAAGAACACACTAAACCATTGTACAGTAGGTGAATCCATGATAGAAATACTTCTCCGAATCCTTGTTTCTCCATCACCTTGAACAGGTAGTCTCGGTTAACTCTGTCGTACGCCTTGGCGAAATCAAGAAATGTTGCAACGCCTGAATCTCCACGACTGGTAATCAAATACTGTAAATCACGAACAAACATTAGTTGATGGTGAATTGAACGACCAGGGATGAAACCTTTCTGATCTGGGTGGACCAACGAGGACATCAGTGGTCTAAGTCTACTCGTCAGTACTCTCGACAGTATTTTAGTTTCCACCGGCATAAGAGATATAGGACGAAAGTTTCCTGGTTCAGCACGATCTCCTTTTTTGAACAACAGTGCTACCGATGAGTAACGTTGATGGGGTAGAAGCTCGTCACGTCGGAATAGATACTCAAACACGCAAAATAAGATCGCACCAAAAACCTCAGGATCTACTTGGTAGAAGGCCGAGGTAAATCCATCTGACCCTGGAGCAGAACGTGAGGGCATAGACCTTATCGACGAGGTAAACTCCATTTCCGTTAGGTCTTTGTCAATCATTTGCTTGTTGTCGCTCGATAATTTACGCGTTATTGACTCTAAAAGCTGCTGTTGAGCATCAGCATCAGGTGGTAATTCGTTTTGCAGGTATTGTATATCACCAAAGATATTTCCCCAGTGTTCTTGAAAACCTCGAGTTATTTCAGCCGGATCATTAGACACTGTCCCGTCAGCAAGCTTGACGGATTGGAAAGGTGTGTGCCGCAGCACATACCTTGGTGGCCGAAAGAAGAAAGATGAGGTTCGCTCAGATTCTGTCACGGCTTGTTCAAAACCAGCACCACTGCGGAATTTAATCCACACCTCTTTAGATTTCACATACTGTTTCTTCGCAAATTAGCAATCAATTAATGTTTGTTCATCATCTCCTTCTTTCACAACCGCATCCGCACATTCTTCTAAATGCTGTCGGGCGAGGTTAAGTTCCGAATTTGTAGCAGATTTCAGGCTTATTTGACACAACTTGAGATAACTTTTCATACGGCATTTCCAGGACTTTCATACGATTCCAGGATTGTTAGATACCTGCAAAACAGGAAGCAATTGCTTGGCTTCCTCACGAATATCCTCTCGTAACTGTGGTATCTGTAGTAAACTATCCGGAAGACGCCAAAATCCTGGTCCAGTGGGATGATGCCAAGAGGATAGTTCAAGGTTATGGGCTGTATGATCACTTCCGTCCCATGACTCGTAAGATGCAGTTTGATAACTTGACGACACCAGTTCATCAGAGATAAAAACGTAGTCCAGTCGATTTCGGCGAGGCCTAGGACCTGAGTACGTTCTTGTATCTGGATGGTGAAGTCTCCAAGCATCGACGACGTTAAGTTCAGCCACCCATGAGACTAAAACCTTCCTGCCAGAATCTGAAGGCGGTTCATCTAAAATGGCATCCACTGCCGGGTCTAGAGCCAGATTGAAATCTCCACACACCACATGAATCGCCTCCTGTTCACCCTGAAAATTCGTATCACTTGAGAGATGCTCAAAAAACAGCTTTCAT
Source organism: Phytophthora megakarya (assembly GCA_002215365.1). Lineage (NCBI taxonomy): Eukaryota > Oomycota > Peronosporomycetes > Peronosporales > Peronosporaceae > Phytophthora > Phytophthora megakarya. Next base: position 28,742 of record NBNE01000184.1, read on the forward strand.
TAGGCGCGTATATGGTGTGGACGTAGCATAGCGTTTCGCCCCACTGCATTCGGACGAACAAATAACGATTGGGAATTGTTGCCGACTCCAACACTTTGGCAGTCTCAACCCCCGGGCAAGAGCCATGAAGAATTGTTGCTACTCCTCCGGTTCTTGAGAATATTGTTCGCATGAGAATAACCATTCCTGTCTGATATAAAAACACGTCCGCCGTAACATTGCTGGTGCAAGTAGCTAAAGCGGTCCGCTTGAGCCCGATCTCGAAATTCGGGTCTCTTGAATACATGGAATATAAAAATACTTGAGATGCTGGGAAATCAGATAATGACCTCCATCGTTCACTCCATGCACATTCCAGGTGGATATTTTGCACGATTGACCAATATTCATTGCCCCGATTATATTTATCACGCTGGGCCGCCTCCACAATGGGCGTTAAATCTTTCAGCGTAATGATAGGCAGTTCTTGTTGTGAAAGAGGACTGTTTTCCATAGCAACGATATCAGCCATCAACGAACTAGCTGGAAGCTTTTCAATAATTTCTTTGGCACTTGGCGGCCGAGACGAGATAGGAGCAACCCCAGAAGCGTTTCGTCCGAGAGCAGATTGCATTTACCTCGTACAATCCCCACATCAGCTTCACCAACAAGACAGGAGGTCCATACGCTTGATCCAGAGAGAAACGGGCACATGGCATGTCTCAGCAGTTTGAACGCGCTCAGTAAGCGCAGTGTTGCCCATTGGTTGTTGATTTCGGTGCCTTGTTGTTCGATATCTGCCTTTAGAAACTGCAGAAACGTTTTTCGCGATTTACCAATTGGTAGCTAGGAGGCGGAAACTCGCTGATTGAAAGAAAGACTTGGATCCACCTCTGTAACCAAGACGCGGTTACGCAGGTGGAGTGTTGAGAGTTCTTCGGTACTTTCCCTTCCTTAGCAAGATCACAGCATATTGCTGTTGACCATGCTGTAGGCATCATGGCCATTAACTCCATGGTTTTGTCCATGTTCTTGGCATCATTCAATTCTCAGTAGCAGATTTCAGGTGTTCCATGTTTTGCTAAACACGATCATCGTGAGCCTCGAGTTCGGTTGCTTTAGCCGATGCTACAACTTCTTCATCAGCACCGACTTTAACACGAACAGAAGCTTCTCGACGCGTAAATCGTCTCTTGGACGGTAGTGACTCATTGGTCACGTCCTGAGAACCAGACGAAACTAGATGGGGTATCAAGAGCATGCCCGACATAGCTTCATTGGCTACATTTGGCTCAAAAGTCTCAAATTCACAATCCAGTTCTTCGAGAGCTTCAAAAGGGTTGGTGTCAGCAAAAGAAGGCCCAGAGCGTTCAATACATTTGAAACCTGTTTCCAAATGGCGTCCCATATCAACATCTTCATCACTTGCATGTCGATGTCTCCTTTATCATGTTCTGGACCCCGTTGTCCCACAGCGTTAGGAGAACGCTCCGCAGGCTCTGCCACCTTCGACTCGGCATGGTGCACGCACGCCGGCTTTTTGCTCGGCGGTCATTATGATCAGGGACCACATCCTCAGAAGATGGTCCCTGCTGGCCTTCTTTTTCAACTCCATCATCTAGGAGTTCCATTCCGACTTGAAGCGTAACCGCATAAGACGACTTTCTGAAGCCAACTGCTCGTTCGGGCGGATCATCACATCGCTTGCCACGCACAATGTAGAACTGTCGGTCATACACGAGTTGATTCGTTACGAATCCGCGGACTTTGAGGCACGCTGGTGGTTCCTCTTGTCCAAAGTAAAAACGCCATGTTGGCGTGGTCACATAGGTCTCCATATTGACATTCCTAGGTGTCATGAACAGGGGTCTAGCTACCAGCCCCATAAACAAGTTGTTGGCCACCATAGTGGAGCGAACTCCAAATATGTCCAGAAAGAACTTGTTGGCAAGTGGAGTTTGGTGCTTCACCTTAAAACGGCGGCCCAACAGGTTCACCTCGTGACCGATGAGCATCCTTTCCGCATCGCTGGAGTGGACATGGATGAGAACGCCCCCGGTCGGGCCTTCTCAATCATGGCTACTTCGTAATTCGACAACAGTTCCTTCACAACAGCGTTCCCGTGGTCTTGAAGAAATGAGTTGATCACAACACACATTGCAACCGTCGAGCAATACGTTCGAGAGTCAATGATAACGGCATGCCTCGTTGGTAATGGCGTAAATGGCTGTTGATCCGTCATTAAGACGAGATAGTCAGCAGCAGATGTGTTTGCGTTCATAAGCATCAACAAGACGCGCAGCGTCTTCATCCGACAAGCGTGGTTCCGAGAGCATTGATTTCGATCGACGCACGCGCTTGTATTCCTTCGAGCGCAGGTGATCGGCCATTGATGTCATTGGTCTCGAAATGGTTAGGGTTCGTTCCGAGGAGTTGCTAGCAAAACGATTTGTCATTCCCTATACATAAGAGCGGTCGCATTTTGAACTCCCTCGCTCTCGGATGCAAAGCGATTCAGAGGCTGTTGACAGGTCTGTTATGGGATCTCACCCGAAACCACTGTTGTTTTTCATTGCTAAATAGATCCTGTACGTTTAGTTCGGTTAACTTTCTCTGCAATTGTTTGCGATCACAAGCAATATCATCAAGATAGTGAGGGTCACGTGTTGAATAGCTGTACTTGTGCTGAAACTAATTTAAGATGTACCGGCGGTCGTCAAGCGACTTGTGTCACAGCACAGTCAAGGAAGTATTGTACTGTCGGAACGAACGGATACACCGATTCTAAGCGCCCATACCTTTCGAACAAGTTCATCAAAATAATAAAAATATCATTGAAAAGCACCAATTTCTCTCGGTAAATAAAACGTAATTGCTTGTGACACACCGTTCTCAGTAAAAGCTTATAACTGTTTAAACTTGCCGTGTACCAAGAAGTCTAAAATCAATCGGGGTTATGTACACACCGTATGTTTTAGCTTGCTCTCTGTTGTAAAATACCATTCCTTCAAAACTTAAGTTGTGATGATAGCGTAAAACCTCTATAAGTATATGAGATTGCTGGACGCGCGGGGTCTACCATAATTTGGTGATACACCGCTCCGGCCATGTGGATACGACATGGTCCATACATATCCAGCAGATACTTACACAAGTCTCCAAACCAGGCCTCAAACAGATCACCCTTGAAGTTCCCATGGTAGTCGGTGTCGTCGGAAGCCTTCAAGTGCGACGTCCAGGTCTTGATGTTTCCTTGAACCCACTCACCATGTAGCTGGCCGTGCTTGACAAACACAACACCAGCCCCAACGATGCAGTAGCGTTGCTCCGCTCCACTAACTACATACAGAGGTTTTAGTCAACGACGTTGCTGGTGCAAAATGGGTGACGTTCTGGTAGCTTTCGTCTAAGTATACCTCTGGCATCTTCGGGTAGTTCCTTGATAATATACTGTGCATCCTCTTGTCCCAGTTCTTGTTCCTGAAGCTTACCTTCCCCTCATGGTGTGCCCTTGGATCTCTCTTGCGGCCTCTGACGTAGGACACCTCGATCCTCTGAAGCTCGTGGTTCATTGTCCGATCTGGAATGGCTACACCTTTAACATATTATAGCCCCGAACATATGATTTTCGATGAGATCGGTTGTTGTAGTAAATTACTGTCATCAATAACTTCCATAATAAACTCCCGGTAATGTTCAATTTCAGACCTGAGGCGGCGTCCGCGCTACCCCGGCGGCGCCATGAATACATCGTCACAGTGCTTGTTGTAGGCTGCCACCACGCACGCACGAGTGCTCTCTGAGACCGCCAGACGCTCAGCTATGCGCTCACGCACGGTTCTTCCAAGTGGGTCCAGCAGTTGCTGGGCTTCGGCCAAAAAATACCGATGCTTATGTACAATGAGGTTCTTTTCTTGGGCGGTTAAGATGGCCCTCGTAAGTATAGGAATGGCGGTTACTTATGAAGCTCACGGACCAACCATTCTATTGGTGGTTTTGCGAATTCCGTCGGCTTCGGTCTGGTCGACCTACATAAATTATGTTAAATCTGTGTGTCTGTTCATTCCGCCAGTACAGTAGCAATAGCGCACATAATTGCATTGAAAGGGTAACTCCAGCTAATCAAAGAGGGATGTGTTTCCCGCGACTGGGGACGTTGCACAGGCATAGGACAAGATCAGGAAGCTGGACCGGCTGCGGGAAGACCATTAGGAAGAGCAGGATATTCCTAGAAAAAAACGGACGTCTCTCGTCCCTACATGCTAGTTTCAACTTCTTGATCACTTCAGTTTTCTACTCGAAGAGCTCAAGTCGATCAGTGAACAACTGGTCATACACCCATACTTTATCTTGAAAGTGTATGTGGTAGTAGTCGCACCAAAAGATTTTTATAAAGATAAAAGAGCCAACAATTTGATACAGGTTTGATTCAAACGTATGATTGGATGAAATATTATAAATTATCAATTTCTAGGAATTCCTATCGTTTCCTGTAAACTAATGGCATTTGATGAAAAACTGGTGTTGCAATGAACCCGTAATTTACGGTGCATCTTAGCATGAATCATAAACCTGAAAAATGTACCTACACAATCCTAAATAATTGAATATATTGAGTTGGTACGGAAGCAGTTACCTTCAGATCGAGTTGCCATTGCAAGTTGAAGCAATCTATAACAACTTTCACTCCCACACTACCTTCCCGAAACGTGTCATGGGAATCACAGTTGTCGAGACTTTTCTGCCGCAAGGCAGTGGCAATCCCTGTTAGTTCCAGGGATTACAAATTCCTGTTGAGGACGACACATTGACACAGCCATAAAATCTGCGGGGAATGCCGACGTGGCAATTTAGTCTCTCAATCTGCTTTCGATGCCAGATCTACCGTTTGAGATTTGGCAAATATTTAACTAATCTGCGTTCGATTCCAGTTCGCGTACACCGCAGTTCATGTCTGCTGCAGAAAGTCATCATAATCCACAAAAAGCAGAGCAGACTTTCACAAAAGTTCTTGTATCCCTTGATTTCAACAACTGTCACCGTCAGCAACTCATCCAGTGTTCAATAACCTCGAGAAGAGAACACATCGCTCTTGAA
>NBNE01000185.1:0-33777 GCA_002215365.1 Phytophthora megakarya
CGGACGTCGAGTGCTGCGCCGTTTCGCGGCGCAGTCAACTCGCTTGTATTCAAATGATTCCTCGGTTGCCAACCTCTTAAAACTTAAATCTTCGGGCTCTGTCACGTGTTGACGCCCTCTGATTAGCTGGAAAATAAGAAAAAATCGGTTTGAGCCAATCAACAACAGATAAAAATAAATAAATATTTTGGTAAATTTCTATGAATGCTGTTGATGCCCTCTGATTAGCTGGAAAATAAGAAAAAATCGGTTTAATCTGCACGAAAATCCCGAGAGGCGCCAAGGCAGGCACGAGGCTGCGCCAAGGGACGACATGAACGTGGAGGTGGTGCGGCAGAAGCTGGTGGATGGCGACCCAGACGCCGTGCTCAAGGAGTTGGTGGACATGTACCGTCGCGCCGAGATCCTGCACACGCCGCAGTTGGGCCGCATCCTCGAGGCGCTCTTCCCCGTCTGGAAAGGTCTACTGCACTCTAAGTTGACGCCGCAGCTGCGCGCCACGACGCAGAACCGCTGCCGGAAGGTGCTGCTGCAGATCCTGAACCGCCTGCCGAGCAACGAGACGCTGCGGCCGTACGTGACGCAGCTGCTGCAATTGCTCATGGAGGTGCTGCAGAAGGACAACGAGGACAACGCGCTCATTGCACTCAAGACGCTGTTCGATCTGCACCGCAACTACCGTCCGGCGCTGCGGAACGAGGTGCAGCCGTTCCTGGAGCTCGTCCAGCTCATGTACAAGAACCTGCAGACAACCATGAAGAAGCAGTTCAGCGGTCCGCCCGAGACGCACAAGACTAGCAGCGCCGTGTCAACGGCAACAACACATACAGCTGCAAAAGTTGCAACTTCTGCTGTTGCTGCTGAAGAAACAAAGCAATCTACTGGTGAAACAGCGAGTGCTGCTTCTACGGGACCCACACAAACAGAGGTGACAACAATTAAGACAGAGACAAGTAGCACTGCTAGTGAGCCTAGTGCAACAGCAACAACGACAGCTACTACTACTACAGCACCGGAAAATAGTGCAGCTGGAAATGTACCTGCTGCTACGGACCCTTCTGCAGATGAACCAATCCTCAGCAATTTGGAATCGTTCAAAACAATTTCGGAGCTGCCGCTGATTATTATGCTGCTCTTCCAGTGTTATCCAAGTTATATCGAAAGCTACATCCCAGTGTTAGTACCGTTGATGATGTCGTCATTGGCATTACGCGCGCCAGATACTGCCGCTACTACGCACCCATCTCGATATTTGGACTTTTTGGATTGTCAAGTGAAGACACTATCGTTCATGACGTACTTGCTGCGTGGATGTGCCAACCTTATGCGTCCATTCCAAGATGCAATTTGCGAGAGCACTGCGAAATTACTTGTGGCCTGCCCTAAAGATGCCTTCGTGCTGCGAAAGGATATTTTTGTGGCTGCGAGGCATATCATCTCGACAGACTTTCGACGAGGATTTTACGCACAGCTAGAGTTGCTCATGAATGATGACGTACTTGTCGGCAAAGGACGTTGCAGCTTTTATCAGATTCGACCACTGGCATACTCCACGCTAGCAGATATGATTCACCATGTTCGAGACATGTTAACGTTGGCGCAGGTAAGCACCATTGTGGACTTTTACGGCAAGCGAATCCACGATCCGACGCTCCCAATTTCGATACAAACCACTAGTATTCGATTACTGCTCAACCTTGTCGACATTAGTGCCAAGAATGAAGACGCTGACGCATGGAAAGGCCGCAATATTTTATCGCGCATTTTGCTAATTATTTCTGGAAAGTTTGGTACAACGCTATCAAACCTTCCTATGGCACTTGCTACAACACTACGCAACAAGACCGGTGGAGATCGTAGTGACCTATTGGAGGGAGGTGCTATGGATAAAATCAAGCAGTCCAGTCTGCTTCCTAAAGAAGTTGTACAGAAAACACAGTATGAAAAAAAGCTGGAGGCGCTTTTGTTACCGCACATGCGTGTTCAGCGACCTGCGGATTCTATATCGGAAGAAGAACCCAGTATTCGCGACATAAAGTCGTTGCTGCGCACAATGATCCTGGGCATCCGTGCCGTAATTTGGTGTACAGCTAATTATCGAAATCCACATGCTAAAGATCTGTCCACAGTCGACGCCAGCATAGCAGAAGGAAGTGGTATGATTACTTCATCAACATCACAAGGGATTCGCACTGGCATGAACGTGCACTCAGCAGACGTGGTGGGTGGTGTATCAAATCGACCAACTGGAAGCGGTGAACACGTTTATCCTTTGACCGATGACGAGCGCCTGCTCATCGCAAAAGTACTTCGAAATGGACTGCGTTGTTTCGTTCTATACACGTTATCGGAGAATACGTTGTCTGAGGAAAAGCAGATGCTGGATCACTTCGCCGGAGCGTTCACTGTCTTGGAGGCCGCAGATTTTCGTGATCTTTTTATCTCAAATATTCAGTTGCTCTATGAGTGTATTCTGCAGGATCATGCTATCTTGACGATCCCCCAGCATTTCTTGGCAAACTCAAATGTGAGCTGCTGGTTTGCTGAAATTTTGCTGAAGTTCTTAATCACTCAAATGAAGGATCTGAGTGTTGAGGCGGAAGGAGATTTACCAGATACGAAACGTGTGGAGAAGGTGATGGCAATTGAGAATCTCCAGTTTGAGAAAATGCGTTTTGTACCACAAGTGCACCGTGCTTCTATCGTGCTTCGCTTATTCAAGATTGTATTCGGTTCTGTCACATTATTCAAATCGAACGAGTCGGCGCTGTTTCCACATTTACGTACAATTATCGAGTCGTGTCTAAAGCAAGCGACGTTTACGAAGCATCCAGACAACTACTTGCTTTTACTACGGGCATTGTTCCGATCAATCTCAGGTGGCAAGTATGAAAACTTCTACAAGGAGGTTTTCCCGTTGCTACCGGGTATATTGTCAGCTCTGATGCGGCTACAAAAGCATATCGGAAAGCCAGCGATGCAAGAAGTGCTCTTGGAACTGTGCTTAACGATTCCTGCAAGATTGAGCTCACTGCTACAATATCTCCCGTCTCTTATGAAATCAGTGGTGCGAGCGATCTTATCACGCGGTGAACTGGCGTACTTGGGTCTGCGAACACTCGAGTTCTGGGTGGACAATTTGAACCCAGACTTCCTTTATCCGATCATGACCTCCCAGGACCGATTGCTTACGGAGATAATCGAGGCGTTGAATACGCACCTCATCCCACCACCATATCCGTATGGTGAATTAGCAATGCGGATTCTGGGTAAAATCGGTGGGCGAAATCGTCAGTACCTCATGGACCCGCTGAACCTCAATTACCATGAACATTCCTTCACAGGGCTAACGTTCACATTTTCGTGGGATGAAGACGGCAATAGTATGGATATTGATATGAACGGTGATGGCGACGCTCTGGCTCAAGGAAGTATGTTCCCGATGAAGATGGATGTGCTGGTCGTGCAAGCGACTAAAGCACTTCGCACATATTTACGGAAGACGTCAGCGGAGCGTAACAACTTCAGCAAAGCCGATTCAAGACTTGCAGATACCGATGAGTTTGAAGAAACTGAAACCCTGACACGACCATCGTTCTTGCTCGAAAAAGATGACAAGACTCTTCAGTTAGAGACAGAGACGATGGGGAAAATCCGTGGATCTATTCTGCAGCACAAACGTTGTGCGTTTATGTTTGTTTCTCGTGCAGCTGTAGTATCTCTCAATGTCAACTACTACGCGAATGATGACCAAGATACGGTTGAAACAGACGCAGAGGATCTAGGTGCGCAGCATGTGGAACCAATGCAAAAGGTCATATCACAGGAAGCTCTGCGAGCTACACGTACGCAGCTGCTACAAGTTTTATTTGAGACGGTCGTGGATGTTGACGTGGGTATGGAGGCGAAAGAAACGCTGGAGGGCATTGCAAGACATTTAACTGTTTTGGCTCTAGAAAATTGCTCACGGGAACAGCCAGATTTCGCAGTGCTTTCGTCATTGCATGCGTCAACGCTGTATGCTGCGACAAGAGGTTTATCACCTGGTCGACATTTAGCAACAACAACACGGATTGAAACGCTGCGCCAGGCAACGTATGGTACTGCAAACATGACTGAGTCTGATGTGACGAACGACTTCTATTCGTTTATGCAAGCAGTATCAGTTGCGATTAGCTCTTCCGACGTACACGTTGTGGATGCTGCAAAAGAGGTTACTACGTTCATCATCAAAACAGTCATCACTCAGTTTAACTCGCCACAGTTAGCTGTGGAGCGTGGGGGTGCACTATTTAACTGCATGGGTGAGGTTTTTGCGCATGGCTGCTACGACAAGGGAAGCTGGCGCCAGAAACTTGGCGGTGCGATTGGTCTCCAGCTTCTAGTGGACCTGTTGGAGCCCCAGTGGTGTCACGAAAATGAGCTCAGTATTGTTAAAGCGTTATTCTTCGTGTTGTCGGATCACCCACCAGAAGTGAGTGCGACTGTAAGTACTGAGACCGGTGAGGCGCTTGTAAAAGTTGTGAAGGCAGCTTGGACGGTCCGTTCGGGATATGTAGACCAGCTTGGCGATGATGAGTCCAAGAAAAAAGACTTCTTGTCGTGCATTGCCTTTCAAGATACAGAGGTATTCCAGATGCTTGTCGTGGAATCCTTAAGTCCAAAAGCATCGACACGACAGTATGCAAAGCAGTGCATTAACACAGTCGCGTCATTGCAAGAATCAACGGCTTCAGCGTTGTTGTATCCTTACAACCAACTGATCAGCAAGCAGATCACTGGGTGTAATCTTCGCATGTTGCCTAGCAACACTAGGACAGGCTACGTGGATGCTATGGCATACGCATTATCACTGGAACCGCCAATTTTTTCACTGACCAAAGAGATTATGGTGTTCCTCCAAGAAGTGTGGAGGCTTATTTCAGAAGACTCCCAGCGTGATGGAGTAACGATGATTGGAGCAGAGAGTCCCAATAATGCTGGAGGTTCCACACCAGCAATCCCAGGGTCTGGCGTATCGGCTCAGGAATACCCGTTTGGACTTTCCCAAGCTTGTGAACTGCGTATTGCTGCGGCGAAACTTCTGCGTGCTGCCTTTCTGGCAGCTCCAAATGAGCTAAATCAGCACCCTGAGTACCGAAATCGCTTCGTGGGAGTGTTTTTCAGATATCTGACGGGTCAGCCTCCAGAATTGGTACAGGTAGCTCAGGATGCGCTTACAGATGTCATCCAGCTCAACAAGCAAAACAAGGACGTGTTTCTCCCGAAGGAGTTACTTCAACAGTGCTTACGACCGGTACTTCTTAACTTGGCAGATTATCGGAAGCTAAACTTGCCGCTGCTCGAAGGCTTGTCACGGTTGTTGACTCTTCTTAGTAGCTGCTTCAACGTTACACTCGGGGAGAAGCTGCTTGAACATTTAAAGCAGTGGCGTGATCCCGATCGAATTATTAAAGCAGGCATTTGGAAGCGAGGCGAAGAACCCGCTGTAGCAGCAGCGATAGTGGACCTGTTTCACTTGCTTCCTCCGAATGATGCATTTTTGGAGCCTCTCATTAACTGTGTGGTGGATCTAGAAGCTGTGTTGCCGAAATACGGAAGCTATGGCAAAATGAGTTCTCCATACCGAATTCCGCTAACGCGCTTCTTGAATCGATACGCATCCATGGCCATATCATTTTTCCTCAAGCGCGAGCATTTAGTTGAAGTGAAATATTCGTCGCTCTTCCAACAGCTCATAAAGTTACCGGAGGCAGCTCCTCTTCACGCTGTGATTATTGGTGATGGTGGGGCAGACTCTGTAGTAGAGGCAACGTTTAATGCAGCGCTTAAGATCAACGCTTCAGGTGTTGGAGAGGTGAAGAGCAGCGTTGATGTGTCAAATGACGCCAAGATGCAGGCTCAAATTCAGTTGAATGCACAGAAAGCAGCGGCACAGGCAGTTGCGAGTGCACAAGCTCAAGGGATGACTGTGTCCGCTGCGGAGGCTCGAGGAGTACAAGCTCGGGCGGCATACATAGTAAAGGCTCAAGCCCAAGTGAATGCGCAACAAGCTTTGAAGGTGCAGTCCCAAGTCCAAATACAGGCAAACGCTCAAAAACTGCATGCACAAACTCTAGCAGCAGCGCAGGCGCAAGGCTTATCGTTGGTTCAAGCCCAGGCTAAAGCTCAGTTCGCTAGCAAGGATTATATTGCCAAGGCCCAGAGTCACATTTCATCCGCAAGTATGCAAGCATCATTACCCAGTCCTGCAATGAGCTCATTGGTAACGCAACAGCAAGCACAGCAACTTCAAGCTCAAATTCAAGTAAACGCTCAGAAGGTTCACGCCCAAGCACTTGCGACCGCACAAGCTCAAGGATTGAAGCCGATGCAAGCTCAAGAAAAGGCAAAACAAGCACAGGCAACCTACGTGCACCGTGCGAATGCCCAAGCCCAAGCGAAGATTGCTCGTGCTCAAAGTCAAGGGTTAACGTCGTCCTTAGTTTTGGGAAACAACTCATCTAGTACCAGCGGTGGGCCATTTGCATCCAAGGCTCAACAGGAGGCGTTGGAGCTACATTATCAAGGGCTGAGGCTTCTTCGATCTATCAGCAAGCTTCATCCAGCATGGCTGGCTTCTCAGACCGTGATTATCGATTGCTTGCGGAAGCTTTGGCGTTCATCGGCACGCGTTCAGCGGCTCGTTGTACACGATCGATTGCCTATTAAGTTCCACCTGGAATCGAAGTTGCTGATCAAATGCATGATCACGTACAGCCGTGCCAAACCAGAAGATATGCAAGTACTGCTCGACATGGTCTCAGTGTTTCTGCATCGAACTCCCTTCGATTTCAGCTTTCTGCAGACGTTCTATCGTGAAGAGGTTGCAGTCAAATACAGCGCGGCAAACAAACGCAACCTCATCCGATTGTTTTTGCGGATGCTTCGTGAACAAGGCGCGTCCGAAGAGCTAAAGGTGCATGCTGCACAGTTGGTAATAATGCCTGTGCTGACGACATCGTTTGAGGACCCAAGCGTAAACAACATCGACGTCATGGATCTGGATACGGTGATGTGGATGTTACGTGAGATTTTGGCGAGCAAAGATTATCCTCCCGAAGCAATGCAAAGCCTTCGAATTGAGTTGCTCAAACTAGGCACTTTACTCATCCAACACATGAGCAAATATGTAACGGACCATCGAAAGGAGGTGATCAAATTTGCTTGGAATCATTTGAAGGCACATGACCTCACATCCAAGCTCTGGGCATACGTTAATGTGTGTCGGTTTATCTCAGTCTATGATACTCCGCCCAAAATTGTTCTGCAAGTGTATGTTGCGCTTTTGCGCACTCATGAAATGGACGCGCGTTTTCTCGTACGCAAGGCGTTCGACATTTTATTGCCTGCATTGCCGAGCCGTTTGCCGTCAAATGAGTTTATCAAGGCAATCAAGTGGACAAAGAAGATTGCTTATGAAGAAGGTCATGTACTTGGGCAGCTCGTACACATTTGGTTTTTGATTGTTCGTCATCCAGCTCTGTTTTATCCTTTTCGTGGCCAGTTTGTTCCCCTGATGGTAAACTCGCTGAACCGCTTGGCGATTCCACCGAGTAGTACGCCAGACCACCGTAGACTGGCGGTAAATATTGTGGATTTGGTTATTTCATGGGAGCAAACTCGTCAAAATCGACTGGCGATGCGAGGTGCTTCTTCTGGGCCCAAAACTCCCAGTGGAGAGTTAAAACGAAGCCCATCGACAATGACCGCAGCATCTTCAGAAAAAACTTCGGATGGCCATGCTTCAAAGAAGCGGAAAGTGCTGACAAGTGAAGGTACCGATGCAATAGAGGTAAAGTCTGTAGATGTGCAGTCGAGTACGAAGGCAGATGGAGATGGAACCGCCACGTTGCAAATTCAGGTCCCAACACAGACGTCCACTGTTGGGTCGAATCAACAGGGGCAAGTCGCAGCGTCGCCGTCTTTAGAAACGAATCGTGCGGCAAATAACGAGGATGACTTCGAATTGAGTGGTGCAATGGTGGATCTGGTGATCAACTTTGCTTTCCGTTTCGCTCTTGCATCAGCGGATAAGCAGGATACGAGTAGATTGGCAAAAACGTGTGGAGAGCTGTTCGACAAGGCGCTTCGCTTGTGGCCATCTGCATCCATTCGCTTTTCCTACTTTGACAAGCTTATCGCTGTTACCGCGGAGTCAGTAATTCGGCAACAACAACAGTTGCAAGCAAGTGTGAACGCTGCAGCCGCTGCTGCTAGTGGAACAGGGCAAGTTCCGATTCCAGCACCACCGCCACCGACAGTGATGCCACCATTCTTTGTTGTCCCCAAGGGGGCACCCTTATTTTCGCTAGCTATCCTAGACGCTGTCTTGGGTATCTTGAACTCTCTAATCACTCCCGAAGTCGTAACCAAGTCCAAGCGTCCAATAGCGTATGTTATTCAGTACGCACCACGCATTATGAAGTTGCTCGAGCCGTGTTTCGATCGTCAGAATCACGAAATTCAGGCAAGTCTGACGAAATTTTTACGCCGAATGACCGAGGTACGTACGCAATACGATGACAAGTGTTATTTGGCGTTTCACTTAGTACTCACGTTATGTTGTTACCCTCTTAATGTTTTTATGAAGCTGTATCCTCCGTCTCGCGCACCCCAACCGTTAGTTGTGTGTAAGTTTTATCCGTGGCTCCGTGAAATTATCAACGAGCGCCTTGTGAACGCGGGAATGTTCCAGCAAGATCTTGGCACTGGTGGTGTTAGTTTGCCTGGAGGACAAAGCGTAGCTTCTTCAAAGTCCAAGGGAAAGAATCCAGCCCAGAGTTCGATTGGGGCGAAAACTGATAAACAGGGAGGAGCGAGTAGCAATGCCGCTGCCGGTCATGTCCACACTTCGGGCAAACACCAAAAAGATCTCAACCCGTTGATCAACCACGAGGCAGCTCGAATGCGCTTGTTATTTTCGCAGCATCCTCGCGTGGTAGTGTCCCCTACAAGCTACCCCGGCGAGTTCACTTTAAAATTGCTCAGTGGTTTGGCCGAGATCACACCCGAGTTCGTGGATCATTTTGCCCCAGCGCTGTTGAAATTAGCGCAGCGATTTACCCGTGAGCACTTGATTCAGTCTGCGGCCGCAGGAGGTGCAGGCTCCCAAGGTAGTAAGCATGGAGGTAGCAATGGTACAGCAATGGGTGTTGAAAGTGGCCAAGCAGTTGTGGATTCGTTTGGGCGGAACCGAGTGATGGCTACACCGTCATTGGCAATCGTGCATGAGTGGGATCAAATGCAGTCCGGCCGCTCCAATTTGGCGGTGAATAAAGTTGTGCGACATGCAGTAAAGAAAAATGAGAACCCAGGAGAGAAGTCTGCGGCGAAAAAGAAGGGTAGTACCAACGATCAATCGCTGGGGAATGAATCATCAAATGCCAAGGGGGGAAGCACGATGAAAAAGAAGATGGGGACCGCTGCAAGCAGCAGTATGTTAGCTCGAAGTGGGATCGTTGGCGGCAACAACAAGAGGCCTATTGAGCTGCTTGTCTTGTGCTATGCACTATTGGCAAAGTGCACCTTCACAACTGCTGAGCACCGTCGACTTTACACCAATTTGCTGGTGCATTGTCTGGAGGGATCATACAACATACCTCTTCTGTTGCAAATAACAAAAATTGTGGCTAAGATGGTTGCATCAAAAGATGCGCGCCACCAGGTTTTGACTACCAAAGACAAAATGACCCTGCTTAACAAGATGTCGACATTTGATCGGTTGAACGAGATCTCTGCTCTTCCTCTGAACGAAGAATACTATCAACTGGTTCTCAAGCTTTGTGATCCACCATCAGGTGATGCCAAACATCATGCATCTCAGCTACATTTGAGTCCTACACCACAGAGCCACAGTCTTACGACACACTTCATGGCGGGTTTACTTGCTCCAGATCCAGTGACACGTGAGAAGTTCCTCCAAATTTTCTTTGCTGCAACAGACCCAGGACCTGTTGCCCGACTTCAGCTTGTTTTACGACAGGATTGGCAAGCTTGTGGAACTAGGTACTGGCCTGTCATCGCAATTGAAACATTAATGGCAGCTATCTCCCCGGCAACGCCTCCATCTATTTCGACGATGCAAGATCCAGTGTCCATGGGTAACGCAACAACAACAAAATGCCAAGCCCGTGCTGAGTTCCTGGAAAGCTACGGTCAGGTGAAGTCATCTGACCTTACGTTAGCATTGCGTGACTTAGCGCACGTTGATTTGGAACTAGCTAAGGAATTGTGGGTAAGTTTGTTTAGTGCAGCGTGGGGATTACTGAAGGAGGCGGATCAAACGCAAATGACCAGCCAACTCTTGAAGATTTTAGCGTCCAAGTACAACAAACGCGATCTGAATGTACCACTCGGTGCCTCGGCTCCTCGTCGCACCAACGTGGTTCAAACCCTGATGAAGGGCATTGTGAGTACTAGCCCAAGCGCACCAGCGATGACACCTGAGCTTGTGCTACATATTGCATCAGCTTATGATGTATGGAGCTGTGCTATTAGACTTTGCGAGTTCCAGGTGGAGAAATCAAACCTGAGCGTTGAGAGTCGACTGCGGTGGATTGAGGCCCTCAGTGCTATCTACAAACAACTTAGTGAAGATGACCTTCGTATTGGATTGAGCCTAGAAAATATTGCACAGCCAGAAACGCGGACAGCACTGGCTCTGGAAGCGCTTGGGTGCGTCCACGAAGCACAGGAGGAGTATTTCCGCGCATTATCGAAGGCTCAGAGTGGGCGTGTAAGTGTTGAAGATGTGAATCTTTTCGAGTTACGACTCTGGGAGGAGCGCTGGGTGGGTTGTGCAAAGCAACTATGCCAATGGCAGCTCATGAACGACTTTGCCAAATCGACTCAAAATCAGGAGCTGCTGCTTGACTGCGCGTGGAAACGTGGAGATTGGGCTTCTGCAAAACAATTGTTATTATCGCCATCGATGCAGTCCTCGGCAGAGCTGGGATGCCCACAAACCCGTCTTCAGCGATTGTACATCTCAATTCTCGATGCTGACAAGCGTAGTGCTATCGATACTCTTGCTTCTCAGACTGCCGAGCTAGCATTACACCAGTGGCAAGGCCTGCCGCGTATCCTCTCTCGCGCTCACTTGCCACTCATGCATTTGTTTCACAAATTTGTTGAGGTGAAGGAGTCGATCCAGATGATGGAAGACATTAAGTCTGCGAGTTCACAACATGCAGCGCTGCCGAATCTGAAGCCGTCCATTAATACGTGGCGGGAGCGCTTACCTAACAAGTGGGAGCCCATTCTGTTGTGGGATGACATCCTTACGTGGAGATCTCACATGTTCCAAGTGGTCAAGACAACATTTGCATGGAGCGACGCGCAAGTGCTTGCCTGCATGCATGACAGTCCGTGGTCCGTTATCAAACTTGCACACACTGCTCGTAAGCAACGGCTACCCGATGTATGCCTTGGTGCTCTAGCTAAGTTGTACTCGGTTCCGGCGATGGATGTACAGGACGCCTTCTCAAAGCTCCGTGAACAAGTGAGCATTTGCTACGAGAGCGCTACGGAATATTCTGGTGGATTAAGCATCCTGAACACTACCAACTTGGACTACTTCAGTTTGCGGCAGAAGGCAGAGATGTTCCGACTGAAGGCGCTCTTCTTAGAAGCACAAGGATCTCTTCCGGAAGCCAACCAGACATTCTCTCACTGCCTGCAAATTTGCGATAGTTATGGCAAAGGATGGCTTTCATGGGGACACTATTGTTATAGGCTCTTCCTCGTGCGGAAAGACCTCGCTTTAGCTTCGCAGACTATTGCGTGCTACCTACAGGCTATTCATCACCGATGCAACTCAGCACGGCTTATGATCGCACGTGTGCTTTGGCTGCTCAACATGGATGACCGACGAGGAGTACTTATCCAAGCTTTTGAGACGCATGGAAAGCAATTGCCTATTTGGATTTGGATTATCTGGATCCCGCAGTTGCTTATGGCGCTTGGGCGTCCGGAGGCCCCCCAGATTCGGGGCTTACTACGTGGCCTATCAGCCAAATTTCCACAGGCACTGTACTACACAATGCGAGCTTTCTTCTTGGAAAACCGTGATAACGCGATGATGCTTGCTAACCAACAGCAGCTAGCTGGTGGTGTGTCGCCTTCTGCAAGTGCAGCTTCACCACCTGGATCACGTTCATACTACAGGACCAAATCAGGACATGTTGTTGGAGTTCCTTCAAGTATGGCAGTTGCGCAAGTCCAAGAAGTTCCTGGACTAGTAGGACCTGCTCGACCAACACCTGCGGCTTTCAATGCAGCACCGGGTAGCGTACTGACACTGGAAGCTTGGACTGAAAAAGTTCGCAACAATGGTGGCGATGGACATTCCTTGAAGGCTGAAGTTGGCCCAGTGCAATACACTGAGGACTTATTGAACTTCTTGCGCAGATCGCACGACTCTCTTACCTTCGAGATGGAGTGTATGCTGGAAGAGATGATAACTCGATTCCGTCCAGAACCAGAAGAAGAGCTTCTCACAGCTGTCCACGCACTCCTACTGAAGTGTTATCAGCTACCTAGACTGACGAAGACAGAACCTGTACCAAAGATGCTGCGTGCAGCGCTTGAAAGGGTATGCCGCAAACTTTTTGTGTTGCTTCCTCATCAGAAGAACGAAAAGCACGAGGCGTTTGTGGAGGAATTTAAGGACGCATTTGAACGTGATTTTACCCCGCTTGGGGATGACGAAGAGGAGCAACATGCGCAAGCGGCCTCGACTCTCTACGATATCATGAACCGCTTGAAGCGTTGGAAAAGTCTTTTGCAGTTGCGTGTGAAAAAGGTGGGCAAACGGGATGCCGGTAAACTTTACCTAGAGCAATGCAGTCGTCACTTGATGGAGCTTAGCAGTTCGAACATGGAGGTTCCGGGGCAGTACGTCTCAGACAGTGAGCCCATCAAAGATCTACACGCACGCATCCAGCATTTTGAGAGCACGGTGGATGTCCTCTTGCGCAATGGATTTACTCAGCGCCGTGTATCTATGGGCGGCAGTGATGGTCGACCCTATTACTTCCTGGTGCAGTACGCAATGACTCATATCACCCGCACAGATGAGCGAATGATGCAGATGTATTTATTGTTGAATCGACTCCTGTTCCGCCACAAAGAAACCAAGAAGCGCAATACGGTCTTCCATGTACCGAAAGTTATCCCGCTTACACCGCGGGTGCGACTGCTTGAGGACAATCGGGACTTTGTCACTCTTGGCGAGATCTACGAACTTGACTGCCAGATCGAGAGCAAGGATCCAGACCTTCCTGTTGAGCTATATCGCGAACATGTCAGCGAGGCATATGCAGAAGCAGGAAACAACTCAAGCAAGCCGGAGGAGGAGCGTGTTGCGGAGGCTAAAGCCCATGCTTTCCAGGAGATTTGCAACGAGCATGTACCAGAAACGCTTTTGGCCAAGTATGTGCACGGAATCTCGGCTCACAGCGATGCATACTTCCAGTTTCGCAGCGAGTTTACTAAGCACCTGGCGCTGTCAAGCTTCTTGTCGTACGCGCTTTTCGTTGGAGACCGCGCACCTCATCGAGTGCTTTTCTCACGGCGCACTGGTCGTGTCGTGAGCACTGAGCTGCGTCCTGGATATGCCAGCAGTGGGATTTTGGAGGCAGCGACGACAATGCCTTTCCGTCTCACTCGGAATCTTCACAGCTTTATGACGCGACCGGGTGTACAGGGTTCATTTAGTGTCGGGATGGGAGCTGCTGCAGAGGCCCTTATGAGCGAGGAGGATATCCTGAGCAACCAGTTATGCCTCTTCTTCAGGGATGATCTACTGTCGTGGCATGCGTCGAAGACACGGCTTCAGTCTCTCGACCCACAAGCTGGACGCTCGTCATCTCCTGGCGGGTCGTCTGGCCCAGCTTCGCCAGCTTTGGGTCAGCGCCGTGTGGAGGCTCAAGTACAACAGCGTGTGGAGGCTAATGTGGGCCTTGTGCTAGAAAGGATTCGTGGTGTGTCGCTCAAGAAAGAGACTGGTGGGTCTTCGCGAGGCAAGAGCGTCCAAGAATTGCTGGAAATTGCCACGAGCCCCGAACGCCAACAGGAGATGTATCCTACGTGGTACCCGTGGTTGTAAGTGCTCGATACATGTATGCTCGTCAGGTAAATGTAAGTCGCTCGTTCCACATCAAAATTCAATCTTGAAAATGTTGGTGACACCCCGAAATATACTGTACACAAGGCTCATCGAATTTCAGTGATCGCTCGCTTCAAACAGAAAGTCTCCACGAGCACGAACAGCACATCGACATTCTGTTTGATAAGTTATCTGGTCTCTCTGCGTGTTATTAATAACTCTTTCACTGGATCAAAGACTGCTTCCTCTTTGCACTATGCTTTTCTTGAGGCTAAACCCGGCTCTGGATTTGTACACTGCGATGATGTGCGCTCTGTTCCCGTTGCAAACCGCTCGTCCGGCTTCCTCTTTGCACTATGCTTTTCTTGAGGCTAAACCCGGCTCTTCAAAAGCTAATCATGCGGATTTGTACACTGCGATGATGTGCGCTCTGTTCCCGTTGCAAACCGCCTGGATACTGTACCTTACCCAAGTGTGGCTTTGACTCGACTTTACGCCGCGGTCCCATCCGAATCACGCTCCGTTCCCGAATTATGGTTTGTCGCTGTCTCCACTCGCCAAATTTCGATTCGAGCGACGGCAATGCGTTCTCCAGCATTCGCACTGTTGGTTGCAGTGTTGGGAGTGTGTTCATCTAGACTCGATGCCAAAGGATCAGATACGGACAAGTTGGTCTCCGATAATGCAGCAGATGCACGACGCATGCAGGAATTGACGTCGATCAACAAAGCGGAGGTGGGTTCCAAGACTTTCGCACTGGTGGACAGCTACGACTGCGATAACAGCATGGTGGCCACTGTGAGGAAGTTCTTCAAGGCCAACGACGCCACGTTCGACACGTGCATCGCCGACAGTAACTACCAACTTTACCCCTACACGGGTATCGTCCCCGACGCGAAAACCGTGACGGATCTTGTCAACTCGAACGCCTGTATGGGTATCATCACGGCCGTCGTGCTGCTTAACATGCCACCGTGCATTCTTTACGACCTAGCCATGCGTGCTGCGTGCGAGACAATTCTTTATTATTCAGTGGCCATGCGGCAAGGCGTTGCTGCTCCAACGTCTACGCAATTCGACGAGCTCATGACTTGGCGGCGTCATGTCAATCTCGCAAAAGCGGCAGGTAAACCGTATGACGGCAAGTCCAAGACGTATTCAGAGTTTACCAAGTATATGGGCAAGGCAGTGACCACCAGCAAGGTCACAGTGATGGACAATTTCACGGTCATCCTCGATACGGAGGAAGCAGATTCCATCGAGATGAAAGACGGCAAACAGCCTTCGTTCGTCTCCACCAACTCGTCCGTGGATTATTTCGTCGGTAAAGTCTCAGCCGCTGAAAATGGAGTTGATGATGCCCCCGTCACGACAGCTTCCAAGACTGTGACTACTCAATCTTCAGACGCTACGACTTTAGCAATCACTTCTACCATGACACTTGCAGTGCTAGTGCTAGCAGTCCTTGTCTAGTCCTCTACTGAGCAAATTATTAACCAAACACGAAATCGTTCGTACACGTAACAAATCGAATTCTATTCCAATGTGGATATGACGCCCTAGAACTTGGCTTTGCGCTTCAAGCTCAACTCCTTCTTGGCCTGCTTGCGGTCGTCCTTTGACAATACAAGCGGAGCGATCGCTGTACCAGCGTGCTTCATGATCTTGGGAGCCGTCAACACGTTGGTCACCTGTGAAGTGTTCCAGTCGCTGCCCAGAGGATTGCGCATAGCAGCCTCGTACTCTTCCCGAGATGTAAACGGGTACGGCACGTCTTTCACCATATACTTAGCAGCCTTCTTGTCCTTCTTCTCGTTGATCAGAACTCTCTCGAGACGAGCATCCTTTCGTCCAGCCAAAGCCTTTTGCTTCGCTTCACGGGCGATATCCTTAGCCTTCTGCTCACGCGCGATCTGGCGCTTGGAGACACGAACACCATCGCCCGCCCAGCTGCCCCAACCAGACATACCGACAAGTTTAGCAATCTCAGCGCCTTTCTTGGCATCAGCGTCTTGGCCAGCCAATCGGTCCTTCTCCTGAGCCAATTCGTCTTCCTCATCAGCCACGAATTCGAATGCCCGGCGCACCAATTCATCTTGCCCCGCAGCCTTAGCTTCCTTCTTCGCTTTCTTATTTTTCTTCTTGCTCCCTGTTGAAACTTGCTCGGTGACCGCATTCGTTGTCGTGGCATCAACCTTACGCTTCTTTCCATTCTTTGTCGCGCCATTAGTGAGCGTAGCAATAGCGGAATCATCTTGGTTTGTCTCCTTCGTGTCCTGTGCTAGAGACTCAATTGCTGCCGCAACATCTGGCTGCGAACCTTTCTTCTGTTGTGTCTTCTTTTTGTTCTTTTTGCTGCGGGACTTGCTCTTCGTAGCCGTACTCGACAACCACGGGTTCTCACCCTCGGCAGCAGGCTCCATATCAGCATCTTCAGTGTCCGTCAGTTGCGGCTCGGCCACAGCAGAAGATTTTTGCGTCAAGGATTTGGCGCCCAACTCAAGATCCTTCTTTTGCTTCTGTTCATCGTTCGCAAGTGCAACACCGCTGCCACCCTCACCAAGATCGATCGCAATAGCGCCCGAAGCACGAGCCGACACACCACCACTCATGCTCACATTAGCCGTCTGGAGGGCACCACCAGCCAGCGCACGATCAACAGTAGCCTTGTCCTGCTCCGTCACGACCACCTTCTTCTTAGCTTTCTTGGCCTTTTTGTTCTTCTTCGCAACAACACCTTCATCGCCGGAGCTGAGGTAATCCTCGCCCTCCGAAAGAATTCGGTCGCCATCCGCACCATCGCCAGTGCGGATCTCACGAAGCAGCTTTTCCGCCTCAACACGAGCTTTCTCACGCTGCTTCTCAGCCGCGCGCTGCATGAACTTCATGCCCTGTAGACCGCGCTTCTTGCCAGCTTCAGCGGAGTCTGCGTCAATTTCTGTGACCAACGTATTAGCTTGCTTCTCCAGACGCTTTTGCAGTCGAGAGGCAGCATCCCCCTCCTCATCTTCATCATCTTCGTCATCGAACTCATCGTCGCTGTCGACAGCATCCATCTTACGGCGCAGTTCCTCACCACGACGAAGTTGGTCAGCAATAGCACTGCGCGTCGCATCATCAGCCTGAATACCGCGACGAAGTTGGTGCTTCACCCACTTGCTGGTGTTGCGATGTTTCAGCGTCAGACGCTCCTCCGCGCGCTTCTCCGCGAGCTCCTCATCTAGTTTACGAGCAAGCTCAGGGTCCAAAGCCCGCAGCTGCTCCTTCTGCTTGGTCATCGCCTTCTTGTCTTGTGCATTGCGGATCTTGTGGTAGAGCTTACTCTTGATCTTCTTAACACGTTTCTTCTTCTGCTCCTCGTAGAAGAGCAATGAACGCAGTTTAGCCAATTCTTTCTGCCGTCCAGCCACCTCTTCCATTGACACGTGCTTCCGGGCCAACTCCTCTTCCTCGTCCTTGGCCAATTTCTTGTCGCTCAAGTCACCAGCCAGTAGTAGCGCTGCAACACTCTTCTCCATGTCTGTCTGAGCCACAAACTTGCTCGTGAGTACAGCAGGCGTCAATTTCTCCAGCTTCGGCGCTTGCACACGCAGATCGAGCGTCTCCTTGTTCCTGTTGCGCCTCACCACAGGTTCAAAGATATCCACTTCCTTGGATTTCTCCACGTACGCGAGCTTCCGCTGTGCCCGTGCATCATGCACAGGTTCTCTGTTTGTCTGTAGAGTCAAGGTCGTTCCATCTCCGTCCAGTTCTCGAACCTGTTGTCTCACGCGTCTCAAGTCGAGTCCCGTCTGGGTCTTCTCGTCTGCTTCTTCATTTTCTGCAGCTTCCGCGCCAGGTTTCAGTGTCTGTGTCCCTAGCAAACTGCCGAGCGTCAACTGTCCATCGCCAGCTTCAGTCGCAAACTGCGAGTCGATCTCTGTGAGTTTCTTCTTATTCTTCTGTTCCACGAGTCCATCCACCATTTTTCTCAAGTTCTTGATCTTCTCTTCATCTTCTTCCTCATCATCACTTACAGTAGAAAGTCTCGTAGCAGGTGCAGTGCCCAACATGTCTGACAAGAGATCTCCTTCTCCTTCTTCTTCTTCTGCTTGTTCGTCTTCTTCTTCTTGGTTTTTATTAAAGAACATGCCGTATGCAGCCTCGTCTTCACTGTTGAAAGCTTCGTCTTCGTCCACTTCCGAGTCTTCTTGCTCGAACGTCGGCTCTTCGTACTCGAACACTTCGTCCACGTCCGCCCGGGCGTTCATGGTGCGCTCTTGGTGTGCTGCTTCCTCCTCATCGTCGCTGAAAACGTCTTTGGACGCGGTGGAGCGACGGCTTTTGCTCTTGCCTTTGGGCTTCACATTGCTGGGTGTAGACGCCTTCTTCGTCTTCCGGGCAGGAGCTCGACGCGCCATGACCGTCAAGGATGGCAATGGCGTTTGGCTGGTGCTCGACTCAAGGCGGGTTAAGTACGATATTGAAGACATGGATACATTGTGTGGTGGACATAATGATGCTAACCCTATTCACCTAGTGTTGCAGTTGACTTCCAACAACACTTGTATTGGAATAAATATGTTGCTGCTTCCTTGCGACGATTCTCTTTCATCTACACACCTAATTCGTCGAGCTGGAACGTACGGGGAAGTACAAACGTTGATAACTCAGAGCTCGGGCTGCGATCCGGTTGAGCATTGCATGTGTGAGCGCCACAACCGTCGTGAGCAGCAGGAAGAGCAAAGCCATATCTGTAAGCTCCGGCTGAAACAGCCATCGCGATAATACTGCGACTAGGGTGAGTGCAGTAGTGTAGCCCAACGACTCAGCTAGCGAGATGGTGCCTTGCACCGTACCGGTCCACCGGCGAGACGACGTCGAGCTGTCTAGACAACCTCGCGCTAAATTATGGCACGCTTCTTGCAAACTTACCCGGAAGAGTGCATCAGAAACACCCAGCAAAATCACGTACGGAAGTGTCCATAGGAATGTAAATTCCGAGTGCAACCCTCCACAATTGCGGGGCAGCAGCGAGGGACTCACTCCTGCTTTACGGCGGTAGAGTTCCACTACACTCGACAGAAATACGCTGATGAGATACAGCAGCATCGCGAAACACATTCGTGTAACGGGTGGGCAGGATACCATCGGTGGCAGCGAGTACAACGAAAACGATGACTTTTGAGGAACCGGAGTTGTGGGTGTCCGCGGTGTGAAAATGTTTGCTTTCGCCAACGCGAGTTCAGAACTGGTACGCTCAAAAGATGGTGGACATCTGTTTAACACTCGAGAGAGACCAAGAAGAACCAGCGATGAAGTTCCAACCGCAGTACCCAGCAACTCCGGTTCGAAAAGCGTATTAACTGTACCCGGCACCAAAAGCCGAGTTTGACAAACTTGAACAACCATGGTAGTGTAAGATTGTGCACGTAGGAATGAAACACATCCTGACACGCAGATGAAAGCGACCGTAAATATGACCAAGTACAGCTGACGCGACCGCAAACCCATGCGACGCCACTCGCGAATGAGTTGCCTCTTCGTTGGGTTTAGCTGTCGTGATAAGACTACCATTGTAAATAACCAGCCTATCACGATAAGCAAAAATACCATCATTCGGAGAGGAAGAGAAGTTTGAGACGCAAGCAGCACCACAACGAGAGAAACCCCAGCACCTATCAATGCCATCAGCACAAATGCTAACAGTGCGTAGCCCACAGGCGCACGGTTGCACAGGTGTACCAGGTTTGCCCAGCTCCATGTCCAAAAGGCTTCCACTGAAGCATTAAACCCTTGTTCTAATGTTGCAAGTTTAAGTTCAAGCCTCTCATCCGCACGTTCCGACAACGTAACGTTAGATTCATCACTTTGGCGGTAACCCCAGGACTGGAAACAGAAGTAAATAAGCGACGCCATGAGACCAAAACTCATAAGAAGCATACAGTGAAATCCTCTCGAGGCTGTAGTAGTCTGAGAGTCTCTGTTAGGAATGGTATCCACATTCGCCAACAAAAAATAGTAGGCCTGTACAAGTAACGAACCCGCTAATCTCGCAGCAAAACAGCCACTAAAGAAATTATGGCTCGCGAGATCACCTTCTTGGAGTTCATCATCCACAATAGACGAAACATCAGATAAATATGACGATTCACTTTCTGCTGAGCTTTCTTCTTCACTGCTGGATTCATCTTCTTCGGGAGATAGAGGTGCTGACATAATCTCGAAGCTGCAAAGCTTAGATTCTACAGTCAGGGCGATCACATTGGGACACACTACACCATGTGCTACACCACCACATAATAATCCTGAAACCAAACTTATCGAAGATACCATTGACGAGAATTGAAAAGCTGCAACGTGAAATGCCACAACGGCGACACCCCAAAGAACAGCAGTACGTCGTAGAAGTAGAACGCGATCTTGCACAAAATCACCGACCAATCCACCGACAAACTGGATAAACCCCACAAATGTCCAACTTAGCAGCAGCAAAAGCCCGAACGGATAAAATTCGAGCTGAAAGAACTGCCGCAGCTCCAAGTTGAAATTAAATATTGCGCAGTGTAGTACAGCCGTACTAGAGAATAACAGAAGGTAGATCAAGGGATCGTTTATCTCGAAATCAACTTGTTTTTGACGGTCGCTCACGCTTGCATTCGACAATTCAGCGACTTCCATATTTTTGGCCTCCTCATCGCTGCCAGTCCATTGACCAGTTAGCATTAATTGGCCGTCTGTATCGCAGAATTTGCTTTCAATTTGCTGTTTCTGTCGACTGGTCATCACACCGTGCACAATAGAAGCAGCGGGATTCAAACTCGACAGTTTACTTGGCTGTCCAGGTCCGCAGATTGGATGAAGTGACACATCCATTTTATCACCGTCTTGCAGTCGTCTCTCCAGGTCCCATTTCCGTCGATTCGCTTCAACTTCATCTGTACATGGGACAGAAGGATTAATTGCAAAAGGGTTCAAGTCCTGTAACTTTTGCTTCAGATCACGTTTTCGCGGCACATTGACTGAGTTTGCTGCCGCATCGTGTAGTCTTCTCTCTAAATCCCATTTCCGTCGATTTGCTTCCACTTCTGCCGCGGAGGGAGGATAAGGATTTAGTGGCGTCATACAAGTATTTAAGGACGGTAGTTTTCCTGTCAATACACCATTTTTCTCCGATCCACCGTCAGCGCTCACAGAAACACCGATCAGATCAGCATCTTCCAACCTTCTCTCTAGATCCCATTTCCGTTGATTAGCCTCCACTTCAGCCGCAGAGGGGACAATAGGATTCATCCTCATCGCAAAAGGGTTCAAGTTCTGGAGCTTCCGTTTGAAATCACGCTTTCGAACTTGCCCACTGGTTGAACTCGCAAAGACAGCATTTCGATCTGGGTTCTGTAATTGCCTTTCTAGGTCCCATTTTCGACGGTTTGCTTCAATTTCAGCTGCGGTGGGAGTCACAGTGTTTAACTTTCGTCTCCCTTCGCTCGTTCGTTCTACTACACCTACAGAGCTGTACTGTTGATCATCATCTTGTAATTTCCCCTCTAAATCCCATTTCCGTCGGTTGGCCTCTATTTCCTTTACTACTGAAGGCGAGAAATCAGCGCCCGTTGTAGAACTCGAACTGATCTTGCCTTTGTCTTTTGAGATATCACAGCCGTGTACAGGTTGTGATTGTCTGTGCGTACTTCGCGGTAGTTGCGCTCGCAACGCCTCGCCGTTCGCGAACCCAGCGAGGAGAGGTAATTTGCGCTTCCCTTTGCGGATCTGTAAATTCGACGATTGCTCTTCCGTTGCCTTGACGGTATCATCCCTAAATTCGTGCCATGTGCTCGCGTCATCGCTATCCTTTCTTTCAGTGAGTGCCATGTTGAATGGTATTGGCGTATGCAGCTGAGACCAATTACAAATTTCTGCGTCATCGTCGTCTTCGCCTTCACTCGCGCAAATTGTGGACCGACAGAGCCATGATTCGCGCATAGTCCTCTCGTCATCAACGCTGCTATCACCGCCAGAACTCGCGGCCACCGACAGCCTTTCGATCGTTCGGCGAGCCATTCCGCCGCCGTGGTTGTAGATGGCCGCGTCGGAAGCGCACTGCTACCGAATGAAGGCAACGCGCCTGCGAGGACGTTGGCTTTCTTCTCTTTTTCGACTTGTGGGCTTGCTGACTATCTGTTGATTCTCAACGCCACGTTAGACCGGCTAGCGATGAGCGTTTTACAGCAAGAGCGTGTTGCATAATGCCCTTAAAGAGGCGCGCACCGCATCAAGAAGACGCGACGAACTGATCGGTTCAGTTTTTGATGAAAACCTCCCAGTCGTCAGATACGAAGCAAGTACGTGTCAAGTGATCCACCAGTACCAGTGGCCCCAACCGGCACTTACCCAAGCGGAGGAACGCAACGTGCAAACTTCGTCTGACGCTCATGCCTGGACGCACCAATCTGGAAACAAGCAGTGATTGTTAGTACCGCCTCACTCATCAGTGTTGAAGTGGTAAGCGCATTACACACAAGCGGCCGAACTTACCCCAAGCGGTGAGAGGCCTCAAAACCAACGACTGCAGGTGCACCAACACCTTCGTTTTGCGAAGGTAACACTAGTGCTAAGTCAAAATCGGTGCGAACAGAGCGGTTTACCACCGTCACACACACGTTAACTGCACATCCGACCGACACATTGGGTGCAAGCGGTGCTATGGTCGCCTGCAGTGGTGACTCTGGAAGAAGTCGCACACATTTGAAATCCGCATAGGGTTTTCCATCATCCTTCATCCTCCCCGCTAGCACATACGACACCAACTTTTGGATGTCTCCTTGACACTTGTTTTCGTCACTTGGAACGGAAGAAAACGGACGAGGTGTCTTTGGAGACCAAGCAATCGTACGATTCTCCGTGATTGTATCCATGGAAACGGCAGACGCTTGCCAGGACAGAGTCAATAAAGTATTCTGTAGAGTAGATACCGTCGAATGACGTGCTGCCGGTGACTTGACTTTCTTCTGTGTGCTGGTTTTCATCGGTATTTCGCGCTTGTCGCCACCTACTTCTGGACATTTGAGCGATTCGTCTGGTACGATAACGTCCACTGGCTCCAACACGAAGAGAAAATTGTAGCTCTCTTGTGAATGTAACACAACTGGAAACGGTACTTTATCGCCACTCACGACACGGAAATCTCTATCCGCGTTTTGCGCTCGCAACGACTGATCAAGATGAAGGTGCAAGTCTCTCACCGCTAACCCCAATGTTGAATGGGCATTCGAAGCTCTAGCGAGAATCCCCACACGTTGCCCGGTCAGCTCGCGAGTCTCCACCTCCAATTGCAATGGTTTGGAGACGACAATACGCTGCTCAACACGACGTGTCATAGCGGGTGTAGGTTGAGCTTCTTCTCTCGTCAATGACAATAGTTGTGAGCTCGTCCACTCATCTCTGAGTAGCGACGTCCCTAATGCTCCTGCTAGTCCTTGCTTAAATATCCCTGACTTGCCGTCACTAGCGACACCTCCAGGAGCTCCAACCACATTGGTTTTGGGCGTAATGTGCACAATTAACAGCACTTCTCGACCCCAGAACTCGTGACGGACCTTCAAGTCGAACTGAGCCTTCATCTTCACCATAGGGACAGTTCCTCCCTCTGTGTGGTCCACTGTGACCTGAGAGAACTGCGTCTCCTGCCGGAACAACGTAGTGGACGTTGGACTGGAGTTGCTGGCGTGTGGGTCTGATTCTGGGACTTCCACGACCTGAATCTGCACATGAGCACCTTCACAATGCTCCCTCCAACGACGCAGCAAATATTCTGTCGTTTGTGGCCGCTCATGTTTGGTATTTTGAGCTTTAGAGCCGCCAAATGGATGCATCACCTCCGCATGAACTTGCACGTTTACAGTCTCCCCTAGGGGTCAATAGGACATTTTATCAGATGAAAATTGTACTGTCAGATGCATCAGCATCTCAGCTACACAGAGAGCTACTACTCACCCTGAAAGAGTTCCTCGTTACGGAGATGCAGCCGTAATTGCGCACACCTCCATTCGTCGCTCCAGGCTTTCATGATGTCCCGATTGTCAACTATCCAAGAATGATGGTCACTGTGACGTTGCATGAATTTCTGATGCATGCATGACCTCCTATTGTTTATTTTCGCGACGGGCTCTATGACATGTACATGCAGTAGTGTTTAATCGATACAATCGAGCTGCGAAGGTAGAAACCAAAAAATATACTTCAAGTAGCTCCTGGAAGCAGCCTCCTGTGTCCCTGCAATTGCATCGTTGTCCCTTCACCCGTTGCTATTTTCCTGGGACTGCTGCGATGCTCGCTATCCACCGTCGTGCCGAGTGAAAGCGCGCTTTCTAAAGCAGCACACGCCCGCTAGTTACGATCGGTCCGCTAAAACTTACAGGAAGTAGTCCGGAGCCGGCTTCTTAGCTGGCACGCCACGTGCGTCTTGCGGAGCAGCCTCGAAAATCTGCACATTCGTAGAAAAATGGTCAGACTTCTGGTTTCCAAGCGTAACTTTCTGCTCTCTTACCTTGAATCGTTGCTCCAAGTTCTCATCGAGCTCCAGGATGGCAGCGACGTTGCCGCATCGGTAGCAGTAGTTGGGTGCCGACCAGACTGTCACTAGAGCGTTGTTGAACATGGATTTGTGACCCTCCATCACGAGCTGATGCGCTCTACAGATCAGCTGAATGTCGTTCGTCTGGTTGAACTGTTTCGCCCCAAAAATCAGCATTAGATCAACTCAAACAAGGCACATGGATGGGTTCAAACCTACCTTCTCCACCACATCGCCGCCGAAGAGATACCCGGCACCACGGGGACTGAGACCCCAGCCGTCAATGTCTTCGGGGTCGGACCACATGAGGTCGCACATAGCGCCGTCATGCGGCACTTCCTGCTTGCGGTCGATGATGCGGATCTGGTCCAGTGTGTTGATCGACGGAGACAAGCCGCCGTGCACACAGAAGATCTTGTCCTCGATAATTGCTGACAGACTTAAATAATCGAAGATTTCCGTGCAGTACCGCCACACGTTTACCGAGCCGTACTTGCGCAGACACTCGTCGTAGAAGCCGTAGACCTGCGTGATCTGGCGACTCTCGTGGTTGCCTCGGATCAGCGTAATGCGGTCCGGGTATCGCACCTGCAAATAAAAAGAGTAACTTCACTAAACTCTCCTCATTAAGTGTCCTAGCACGCGCACCTTAAGTGCGAGGAGCAGCAGGAACGTCTCCACACTGTAGAAGCCGCGGTCCACGAAGTCGCCCATGAAGAGGTAGTTGGTCTCGGGGCACTCTCCACCCACGTTAAAGAGCTCCTTTAAGTCGTAGAACTGGCCGTGGATGTCTCCGCAGATCTGGTCACGCAAACCCCAAGGTAAACCTCCCTCCCCCTTATTTTTTCTTTAAAGTTCCCCTTACCGTCACGGGGGCGTCGATACGTTGCACATTGCTCTCGTCCACGAGGATCTCGCGCGCCTTCTGGCACAACGCCTTCACCTCCGACTCCTTGAGGTATTCGCAGCGCTTGAGCTGCTCAATCTGCCGGTCCAGTTCGCTCTGACTCGCCGCCATCTTCTCGTTTATTCGCAACTGATCGCAGTCGGCCGTGGCGGGACTCCTTCCAAAACAAGGTAGTTTCTCACCGTCTTTGTCTGACCCACGTCGACCGGTCGTTTCCCGGGTCAATGAGCTGGTAATTACACCCCCTATTTCGAAGGTTATATTTGTTTATGCTGTTGAAAAGGACGATGTATTTGTGGGAGGTATGCAGTTTAACCCAGTGAGACGGGTGGTATCACCAAGCAGAAATGGATACATTTTTCTGACATGTGCCATCACGCATTGCAGTACCGTGTCTTACGCTCTTCACCTAAGTTAACTCGCTTTGGGTGCATTCGTGGCGTGCAACGGGTCTTTGACGCGCTCCATGAGCGCTGCCAGCTTGTGTTCCGTCTTCTTGCGTTTGGTCTGCTCCTCGCGGATCCAACCCATGTACAAATCGTTCAGGCTCTTGAGCTCGCGCTCCAGCTTCACCCGACGCTCCTTCTCGCGACTCAACCACTCGTTCACGTCCGCTGCAGCAATTGTCTCCTGTCCATTGTCGTCCTGGTTGCTCTTGTCTCCATCCGACACTTGCGTTTGTAACAGTTGACGGGACGACAGTTCCACTTGAAGTGAGGCCTTCTTGCGCAGCCAAGCTCGCTTCATGCGGTGGGCTTCGACCACAGCAGCAGTTGTGTCCGGCACGAACATCTCCACGCACACCTTCACGGCTATCATGGCGTGCTCCATAACAGCCACAGCCACCAGCGACCCGGCAAACGACATCTTCGGGAAGAGTCTGTTCAGGAAGCCTGAGTGCAGTCCGAAAATTGCGCAGTTTGTCATCACCGATAAGTAGCCCAGCGCACTGAAGGCGTAGTACCATGT
Organism: Phytophthora megakarya; assembly: GCA_002215365.1. Lineage (NCBI taxonomy): Eukaryota > Oomycota > Peronosporomycetes > Peronosporales > Peronosporaceae > Phytophthora > Phytophthora megakarya. The sequence continues at coordinate 26,578 of NBNE01000185.1, forward strand.
ACCGATACCGTGCGTAGACGTTCGATGGCTTCGACGGAAGCTCACGCAGAGTTTGAAGCCGTCGCTTCGAATCTCCATGATGTTGTTGAACAAACTCCACAGCGAAGCAAGCGGATATGCCGATGCGAATAAGGTCACTTGCCTACAACACCAACAGCATAACATATTAGTGGTCAAGCATACGCGCATCGCTTGTGCGAAAGAAGACGTACCCAAACTGCACGAACATCTCCAAGTAATCGTCAAAGGTTCCGTCATACGTGGGGAAAAGGAGCTCCGCGTCAACTTTGTTGAAAATGGTGTGAGTGTTGTGGGTTTCTTTGGCAATCTTTCCCTCTTCCGCTTTCATTGCTGATCTCTTGCTCATGTAGGGCATTAATTGCTCCTGAAGATTACCCAAAAGCTGTCGCGTGATCAACAAGGAACTCAGCGTTTGCTCTAACAAAACCATGTCGCGAGTTTTGAACGCCACGTAAAACAGAAACCCAAAGTTGTTCACGAAGTAAAACAGCGCCAACTTCAGCACTTGTGCATTGGCAAACTAAAATACGAAAACATAAGTCAGTATCCGCTCCAATACAACCAACGTAATTTAGAAATATTCTTACATCGCCCTCAGTGCGGTGGTTTTCGAAGTTCGTCAAATACGATGCGATCTCAGAGTACTTGGCATCCACATACAGCACCACAATCGAGTAGATAATAGATGGCACAAGGAACACATATTCCCAAACGCCGTCCCAACCCGTAGCTGGGATAAATGCGACAGCGAACCACTCCTCCATCGCGCAGTAAAGAATCATCAACACAGTTACAACAGCCATCGCAGCCATTGTTGCAGTAATTGTCACGAGGTAGCGTTTTACACGGTCCTTAAACGAGAAGTAGGTGTAGTAGCACCCATCAACTGGGTCAAACCGCTTTTCACCAAAGAATTCAATGCGTGTGGGCTCCAGAGCCAGCGAGTCTGACGAAGAAATACCCCATTCGTTCCGTAGTGTGCTCTCGCGGCGCTTCCAAAACTTCAAAAAAGCAGTCGCCCAACTCGTCACCAAGAGCGAATACAATCCGCGACCATAAGCTGCCCAACGTGGGAAAAGGTCGAGCACAAACGTCAACAAGCCGACGGTAGCTAGCGGCATCAGCCACTGCGTGTACATCCCGAGGAAGCCAAAGTAAAACCCAACTTCATCTCCAAAGTACGAGCGCACCGTGCTGAGTGGCTGTGGCTTGGCCCACTCCTTCACCCATTTCTCCACCAGCTCACTGCGTTCTTTGTCGTCGTGCAACGGGAAATGGTCCGTCATTAGCTTCGAATGCATCGCCTGTTGGAGAAGCAGACCGTGTTCTTCATCTTGGAAAGGTTCCGGCATTGCAGGCACGTTATCTTCTTCTTCAGTTGCATGAGCTGTATGCCGAGGTTGCACTTTCAATCGACCTAGCTCAAACAGGAGCAGATCGATTCGGTCTCCAGAGGTGAAGTGTTCGGGCACGGGATCTTCACTTGCGTCTCCACCCACCGCGCGTTCCTTCTTATGCTTAATAGCCACTAGCGTCGCGTGTTTGGCGCCCAGCAGGAAGTAGGTCTCTCCAGAAGTAGTGCTTTCTTTCTTGTCCTCACCTTCATGCTCTTCCAGCACGCTCTTGGCTTTTGGGACGACGATCAAGTGGCTCTGCTGCTTCACCATCTGCAAGAAGAAGTCCACAGCCTCCTGCGAGAACTTGTCCGTGTTGAAGCACAGCACCACGTCTAAATCATGTTCTGGATCTCCACGAGGAGCGATTTTCTAATAGTACATGTCAAGATACGTCATTTAATTAAGCGATAGATCTTTTCCTACAGGATACGCACCACGGGCGTGGCCGCGATGAACTTGGTGAGCGTGTAGGCGCTGGCGAGGAAACCAGCTCCCCCGATAGCGCCCTTGATCAGCGCCTCTGTCACGGTCGACATCTCGTTCTAGAGAATCTCACTGGGCTGTGATTACCGGTATCTCACTTTATCCGGACTTTGTCAACTGGACAATTGAAGTTTCAGATTAAAGTGTGCATGTGACAAGCCACAGTTTTTAGATTTTGGTCCAAGTTAGACCGTCTAACCAATCAACTGAAATGGCTGATGAGCATGAAGCTGCGAGCCTCTCGAAGCGCGCGTTGCGGAAGGAGAAGCGCCGCATGCAGTGGGAGGAGCGCAAGGTGGAGAAGAAGCTCAAGCGTCAGGAGAACCAGCGCGTGAAGAAGGCCAACGGACTCATCCCGCCGCCTAAGGAGCTGGACATGAGCGAAGAGGCGGTGCTGCGCCGCAAGGAACGCGCAATGGCCAAGCGCGAGGCCTATCTCATGGCTGCGGAGGAAGGCGTGAAGGTGGTCATCGACTGCGGGTTTGAGGAGAATATGACGGAGAAGGAGAAAAGGAGTCTCTCACAGCAGATCATGTGCGTTCTGACGTTTAGTGGTCACGCTAGAGATCTACCTGTACGTGTGGCCTGATTACGTGGATGCGTTGCAGGTTCTCGTATGGAGTGAATCGACGGAGTCCTACACCAATGAAGTACGTCTGGAGTTGGGATTTATAGGAATGATTCATGGTTCCACTCATATTTATTTATTTTTCAGCACTTACATCACTTCGCTGCATGGTGATATCAAGAAGAACTTGGAGAAGATCAGTGGCTTTCATGAGTGGCAGGCGTTTACGGGGTCGTCCAACAGTTACTTGGATCTGTTCAAGAAGGAGTCGCTCGTGTACCTTACAGCCGACTCTCCGAACACCATTTCCAAGCTGAGTCGTGACAAGGTGTACATTATCGGTGGCATTGTGGATCGCAATCGCTTGAAGGGCATCACGTACCAGAAAGCAGTGGAGGAGGGCATTGAAACAGCTAAGCTACCACTTGATGCTGTCGTTGAACTGGGTTCTGCCACGCGCGTGCTTACCGTCAATCATGGTGCGTCGCATTGGAATTTCTTGCTCAAAAAGCTGTTTCACTGACATGTTATTGCATAGTTTTTGAAATTCTAGCGCAGTTTTCAGAGATTAAGGATTGGGCCCAGGCCACTCTAGCAACGCTTCCGTCGCGTAAGGGTGCTCAGCTGAAGCAGGAATGACCAGACTATCTCTTAGACCTGTAGATAGACAAACAAAGCAAGCCATGGAAAATATGGATAGATTCTCAACGATACAGCCTGACATTTGCGGGATATCATGCGTCTACGCTCCTCTAATATTGCGCAGCGCCATTTCCAAACGCTCTTCTGCCAGCTTCATATCTTTCACCTGCGGATACAAAAAATATTAGGGTGAACAAACTGTACATCGTGTAAGCGTTGTATACCTTGAGAGCAGCAACAGCGAACTTAGCATACTCAATCGCGTCGTTGATCTCGTTCTGTGATACCGGAGTATTACGCGCACGAGCAGGCGTACTCTGCGGAGTATAACTGGGCTGAGGTTGATATGCTGGGGTCGGAGCAGAGGGAGGTTGGTATGTCGGAGTTGGAGCGGGTTGTGGCTGGTAGGATGGTGCAGGAGCAGAGGGAGCCTGCGGAGCCGTTGGCATCGAATATGCTGGAGTAGGAGGAGCAGGTGCTGAATGGCTCGGTGCTGATGGCGCTGGTGGCGATTGGGTAGGAGTAGGTCCATGCCACGTACTGTCTAGTTCGCTAGCACTCATCGCACCCGCTGATCTCACCGACTCAGTAAGGGACGGAAAAGGTGTCGGGCTGTATGTTGGTTCCGAGGGTTGCAGTGGTGGTGTGATTGCAGCTGGAGCAGGTGGCTCTGAAGCAGGAGCTGGCGGCGCAGACGCAGGTGCAATTGCTGGCAACGCGTCGTCGCTCCCGTCGTCAGCCTAAAAGCAGGAAACAAAGCCGTGAGTTCGCCACTCACAGCAAAGATCATTGAACAACTCGCATCCACGCACACTTTTCAAGTCTAGTCCTTCTGGTGGCCCAGGTGTCGGTGTCTTCCCTTCCTTAATAGCTTTCAGAATCGTGGCAGCCTTGTATTTGCAGTAGCGTCGCTTCTCCACAACCTGAAAACACAGTCATCAGACAATGCCATCTCCACTACATATACAGTAGTCCCTTACATCTTCCGATATGTCCCCAAACTGGTTCAAAATGTCGAAAAACGTGCCAGCAGCGTAGAACGTGCGAGCAGTGCCCCTACAGAACGCAAATCAAACCGTAAGCATTATAATTCTAGCCACAGCATCTCCACGTACTTGTTCGCCATCCCGGCACGATCCTCATCGTCCGCTTTGGAGAAAATTTCCATCGCAAAGTCCTCGCAGATTTCCTGTCATAAATTCAACAATCTGAGTCAGGCCACTTCCAGATCTGTTCTATTTACTCTCCACTCACCTTTCCTTCCTCCTGCGTAAAGTCCGGCAGCTTGTTCTTCTCGTCCTCCAGTCGGTCCATGAGCGACAGCAAATAGTCGGTCGCTTCGTTGGACGAATCGTTCTCGCGCAATTTGATGCCCAGCTCCATGGCGTATTGGCGGCAGAAGTACGCGATGAGCTTGGACTCCGGACGCGACGTGTCTCTGTCCAGCTCCTCCGCGCGCCGGATGAACGGCAGTAGCGTCTTGAACGTTGGAGGCACTTTAATCGGCTGTGGATCCGCCATCTTCCTGTTCCTTGAAGACTGAGAACGAGTCAAACGACAAAGTTGTCGAGAATGACGAAAATCCAGCACTGTTCTCTGGATTTTATGTAGTCGTCAGATTCCTTATACATTACATAACCTTCGAAACAAGATTGATCATTAATCTTAAATATGTCATAATATATCTCGTTATAAATAACCTGTCCGATATTAATAATGTCTATCGGTGTTGACCCATCCAGCGATCATTAAGACAAACTACTCAATAAAATTAATAACCTTCTACTATTCATAATACCTGTTACATTAGATATATCCATACATTCGCGCAACAATAATTGGATATTTTTTTGAGTAGAAACATGGTTATCTATTGCAAATAGTTTACAGTAAATTATTAATACTTAATTGTAGCTACCAGCGGCATATCTTCTGGCACTCTCAGATGCTGCGGGTGCGGAGCAGGCGCAGGAGATGCGCCAAGGCTGAACCGCGGTGGTAGTGCATTGTTGAAAGGAAGTGGCTGCTGCTACCAATATTTTTGTTCATACCCTACTGTCTTAGTCCTTGGCGACGTTTAGTCTTTGGCGACAAGCCAATCTGACCAATGGCAAGGTCAAAAAATAACAGATGGAAGTCGAAAAAGGCGCGCTAATTTTAGCGATGGCAGCCGCTAATTCACACCATATCGAAACTGGAAAATCGATGGCTAGGACGTCGCTGAAAAATGTCACGAAGAAGCGCAAGCAATACAAGCGGGTATCTGTTCAGTATCGCCACAAACAAAACATTCTTCATTATTTGGATGACGGGCACACGATAGGTGAGGCGCTGCAACATTTTTACAGCGGACTAACAGGCCAAGAGCGCCGAAGACAGCAGCAGCTGCTGTCTAAGTGGTGTAGGAACAGGAAAAAAATAAAAACGGCATGCGAATCCGGCCGCTCCAATCAATTCAACTACAGGGAGCTCGGGATGGCAAAACTTCTTTCGGATATGGCTGAAGAAAATATTAAACTTTGGATAAACTCTCTTCGAAAGATGGCGCCCCAGTATCGCGTTCAATGCTGCAAATTAAAGCAAAGGAAGCGGCTGAAGATGATGGTTTGACTGATACTCAATTTGCAGCATCATCCACCTGGATAAAACTATTCATGCGTCGACATAAAATGTCTCTGCGCACGAAACCCGTCAAGGACAGACAACACCCGAAGATGCTGCTGTAGAGTTAAAACGATTTAGTGCAGAAGTGTTGCAAACCATTGTCGAGAAGAACTGTGTTCAAATGTTTAACGCAGACCAAACAGGTACAGATATGGCGAATTTCTTTCATTTTTGGCGCATTTTAATAATTAACTGTGTTGTGGTTTTGTTGCAATGAAAAGCGGTCTTTTTTGAATATGTGCCAAAGCGCACAATTGCTGATAAAGGCTCCAAAACGGTCTGGGTTCGATGTGGTAACAAGGACAAACAGAGAGCAACTGCAATGCTGTTGGCAGATTCGTGTGGCAACAAACGTGATCCATTTATTCTGTTTAAAAGCACACCTGCTACGACTGTCGCAAAGCAAGAAGAAAACAACGCTCTCCGCAATGGGTTCGGCCCGACCGTGTGGAAAGAAATCCAAACCCTCCAGCAGAATTTCCCCTGCCAAATTTATGGCAACAACGCTGCGTGGTGGAACAGCGAGTTATCATTAAAATTTCTGGAGTATCACTTCGCTAATCGCTGTAATCGTGATGACAACATACTTTTACTCTGGGATGATTTTAGTGCGCACTGGACGCAGTCCGTGCAAGACTATGCAGCATCGATCAACGTCGTGTTGCTCAAAGTTCCTGCTAAGTACACGTTTGTATGTCAGCCTGCTGACATTTCCTGGAACAAGCCCTTCAAAGGAGAGCTACGGAAGCTGTGGCTTTATCGACTGCGAGATCAGCTGCTTGCGTACAAACAAAATGATGTTGTGCGTCAGAAGAAGAAGGACAAACTCGATGCAAAAATTCTGCACCTTCACAAGACACTTGATCAGGAGCAATCTCGCCGAGAAATTGCTGGCCTTAAGAAAAAGATCGATAACACCAAGTTCACCCTGATTCCTCCGTCACGACGGGAGATAACTAGTTGGATTTCGACGTGCTGGGCAAAATTGTCAATGTCAACGATTGTTAGCGGATTTGTCAAAGCAAGACTGTGCACCGACACTCGCAACATCGATAGAGATGATGCATGCACCACCGCTGTTGACGATCTTGTCAACGAGTTAGAGCATCACAACATTTTTGACGACGAGATCACCTCGGAAGACGACATCGATAGCGAGCCCAGCGGAAGTGACCACGAAGATGGGGGCGAGTCATTTTAGCAAGTATTTGTAAACAAAATGGCAAGTAAATACATACTATAATGTCCGTGCTGCACATGAAAGCTGGCAGGGCAGAAGCCCATGCGCATGGTCAGTTGGACGTAACTCGATGCGTTCGTGAAGCCGCTGTAGTCGTAGGACAGACTAGCCGTTGTCCTTACCGAACTGCGACTCGAGCTTAGTGTCGTGTAGGACACGATAGAATTCTCACGTTCGGGTGAGTT
>NBNE01000186.1:0-33776 GCA_002215365.1 Phytophthora megakarya
TGAAATGCTTTGGCGAAGGGTCTGTTGACAACCCTTCGTCACAATCTAAGTTAGCTTTATCCCTGAATACGCGTCTGACGACTTATAAGTCAAAGGTGGTGGCTATTGTAGTTATGGATGGTAACTTACCATGTTCGTCGTAGGTTTTGTCATTATTAGACTGGGGTAGAATTAACGACGTAAATGGAGGCAAGTTGACCTTGGTTCACTGCGTAAAATTGGAAAGTGATCCTTTTGTCCGTTTTTGATTAAAATCGAGGATTTATCAATAAACGACGGGTTGCCGTAAACTTACGTGATAATTTCAACGACAGCACTCAACTCATGGCTTTAGTAATACTGGGAATACACCTGAAAGGTAGTTTGGACAGCCTCAAGGGGTTAATTGCGGCATACCGTAAGCGGTAAAGCCCAACATTTGTACAATTTGAGCCGAAACTGGTATACAGCCAAACGACACAAGATGTGCGTGGTTAGTCGTACGTTTGAACCAGAATGACTCGGTATCAACAAAAGGCAAACATGACTGGCTTGTAGTGTAGTGGAATCACATTGGTAGGAGAATCCATGTCTGAAATCCTGGTGATGCAAGGAATTATGACCAGGTCTACGATTCCCCATTATTAATACATGTACCCGCAAGATACAAATGTATTAATTAAAATTAATACATGTACCTAAGTAAGTCGAAGACGACGAAGACGATCTAGTTTACGGGAAGACATCACGTATCCGCAACTCAAGAGCTCATTGAGCAACATTGGTGACGATCGGCATCTGTTATCGAATCAATACGCTACGATCACAGTGTGATCCGGACTATACATGCCATAAACTTCAATCATGCAAAAGGTTCAGGGGAACCATTACGGATGGGATTTTTGTGGCGACATGTTCCAGATGGCTCGAATTGGTGATTACTATACTAAACTGTAAGTACAGTAAATGTATCATCTGAAAATCTACCGGTTCCAAATTTGGCTTACATTCGTGAGAACCAAGAAAATACTCGGGACATGGTGCAACCTCAGAACTTCAAGTCCACATTCGGAACGAATTTGGTACAGAATTTACGCTAAATTTCGTATACCAACCTCATAATAGGGATAGGTCTTAGGAGTCAAGTTATCATTCAAACTCATTAAAAATCACCAAGTGCTGTTCTTTTGACACCCTGTAACCCTGTGTTGGTTCTCGCCATCAAGGTCATTCTGGTGAGATACTACAAGTCTCAAACACATTCGCGCAGCCGTAGTTTGAGTTTCGAAACCTCCATCTAGGCCCTAGATGGGGTCTGATCTAGGGCCACTCCTATGATTTGAGTGGCGTGACACCCGTCCTCGGTGTAAAGGCTGACTACACCATCGTCCGAAAATGCTCGATGCTTTTTGTTGTCAATCGACTGCTATTACGCAAGTTGCATAGGTGACTTTTTTCCCGAATCAGCGCATGTATTAATACAGCCGATACTTTTTCGGAACGGATTTACGTAGCCTACAATTGGTGGATAAATAGCAGTTCATTTTTATTTTAGTGCACTGCATTTCCAATATAGTATATGAATAAAGAGTAGAGAAAGATAAACATACAGTACCGTGTACAAGTGTGACGCAGTGTACTATATGCAGCAACTATTGCCATTGTACAATATAGCAATTACTATTGATGAGCTTGTCAGAATAGAAACCTCAGTGGCGTTCGTACTTTTGTGTTCTTGTGCACAAGCTGTTTCATCGCAATCAGTGATGTGTCTACAAAATTTCGTAAACTACTTATGCTTCGAAGTACATGTACACCATCAATGTCCATTTTCTCGTTGGCAGGTTACATCCGGCTACCGTATGCGGTAGAGGACGTGAAGTTCTCGGTGGACATCGTTCAGGATAATGTACAACTAGACGATCTTTAACAACCGCGATTTATATCTACAGTCGGTATCAATGAATTGCTGTTTGATTTTACTACCCCGAGAGGGCCATTTCAGTTTACAATTCGCTTCACGGGGGGCAAGACGGTAAAGCATGCGTGTGTACACAACCCTTCTACTTATTGTAGTATCTGTTGTTGCGTGCTCGGCGGCGACGACGACCTTTGGTCGAGTTAATCACGCAGAGTTGACACCTCAATCTTTTAACACTCTTCGAGCCGAGGGCAATGGTGCACGATATCTGAGAAAAAGAAACGAAGATGAAAGCGTCGACTTTAACAACGAAGAGAGATGGATGGTTACGACGTTGATCGAAAGGGGAAAGTCGCTGTTCGACAAGACTAAGAAGTACGAGAAAATATTCAAGAAGGCTGACAATCTAACGACCAAAAAGAAAGAACCCGAATACTTCACGAAATTAGCGAATCGCCTCGAGAAAGAAGGAAAGCTTCCAAAGGACAAGATCGAGCAATTCAAAGATATTGGAAAGCGTTTCTCCGACAATTTCTATCAGAAGGGTAACTTGGACCCTGTGACGTTCAAAAGAACTTGATTAATGATCCCATCCGCCAGAAAATCGTACCTTGTGTATTGATTCAAAACGACTCAATTTACATGCTTGGATCACCGCTCTAAGAAAATCGTCGATAAAATAATGCTTGGGGTCGTAATGAACAAAATGCTCGACCAATTCCATTTGATTTTGGTAGTATTTTTCTTGTTGAAGCGTGAAAATTTATCAAATACGTAGTACAGTACAAACATGGCAATGCTAAGCAGTTATTTGGTGGGTTTGATGCTGTAGTAGGTCAAAACTTGGGTCACGCAGTGATAAATACTAGTAGTATTGTGTAACCGGTCTTTGATCTGTCTTGATAGTCGTTAGATACAATTATGGGTCTGTATGTGTTTTTCTAAAATAGGAAGGGTTTATCACATTTGAAATTGCTAGGGTTTTATCCGCTGACTCCAGTAGGATAAACCCAATATATCATAATGGTGGATAAAATCACTTTTATAGGTTCTATAATTGGTCTTAGACATTTCTGATCTCATCCATTTGTCCTCCTAGATGCTTTCCTGAGATCAAAAGGTATCACGTCCACCGTTGTCAAAGTAAACTACCGTAAGCTCCAGATGCCAAACGCAACAAAAATGTTTCTGAGGTTCTATTGAGCGTTGATAGCGTACTAGTATAACTTTATATATGCAAGTAATTCCGTAGCTGCGTGTAAATCTGGTTGCCTGTATGTTATACGTTCATTTTTTAAATGAAGGTGTGACAGGCAGGCACAGATTTACCAGAAGCTATGGGATTATTCCAAAAGTCAGCGCATTCAACTCTGTCCCCTACTCTGGTCATCTTGACGTAAATACGTTTTTCTTGCGTAAAGACCAAATCTACTCAGCAAAGAAAGCTTATTAACTATACCATGGTACTAGAAATGAGTGCCAAGTGCGTATAAAGCAATAGAAAATTTATGCGCCAAGCAAATTAGAAAAGTTTAGGAAACCTCTCCCACAAACTGTTTCTAGGTAGATCAGTATCATAGCGGTACATGTACTCGGCAATATAAAGTTCAGTACGGTAATTGCCTATAATCGCTGCAAACAGACTGCTACTGCACTTCGCTTAGGTAAGTATAATCAACGAACCCTCATTAGGAATATCGCATTTTTAAATACTTAATATCGTCCAATCAAATCCTTTTCTTTCTCATTTGCCGCTCTCCAGAATGTGGAGTATCTGGCCCAATATGCCCGAAGAGGGACCACCCAGGTTGTTGCAATATGCGATGGGGAAAGTTGGCGAGTACCAGGTACAAGCGGATTAAAGGGCACACGTGAAGGGCTCATCAAGCGGTTCAGAGACGCGCGGGTCCGGGTTCGTTCGACCCGGGGGGAGGGGTGCAGACCGCGAGAAGTGGGACAAACGAGGGTGACGACCCATAGAGGACGCTATCTTTGTGGGTGGGTGGCTATAGAGGACGCTATTTTCGGAATAGCGTCGACCTTGCTGTTAGAGGACGTTACGGGACAAATTAGTGGAGATTGCAGCTTATGGGTTGGTTGATCCCGAATTATCACCTTTTGAGAAGCAACATGCACTTGCCAGTCGGTCCCTAAAGGCTACCGATTATTGTGTTTGAATCGTATTATAAGGTAAGACAAGATATGTCGGAAGTGATTCGCGTTGAGCAGCCGCAAGAAATGATTCCGTGGCGAGATGTACCGAAGGATCTGGAGACGTGGAAGAAATTTGGGAATGAATTTTTCACTGGCTTGAATATGGTGAATAAAGGACAAGGAGCATTGACGTGCTATAAGAGTGATGCAACAAGTGAAAACTGATACTGCCAAGATTGCGGTTTTGTTGAATAATAATATCACAGCAGTTTTAAAATGGGAGATTTTAAGACTGCCACTCAGCTTGCTGGAGCTGCTGTGCACCTTGATCCGAATTATGTGAAAGGACGGTTTCGGCTCGCATCTTCTCTCGTAGAAGCGGATAGTCAGGGAGATAGTGAAAAGATCTTGATAGCGGAACGTGTGGTTGCTTACGCCTGCATTAAAGTTGATGATTTGTCAGCTAAATATCATCGACTTTTGGATGGAATAGTCAAGAAGAATGAATCACCTTCGAAAGATGGTACAAATGCATTGTTCGAGTCGTATGTGGAATGGTGCCCTGAGTTAAATTCTCCCGGATTTTGAATGATTACGAACGATGGGGTTGATGAAACGAAAGATGTTAATGAGTGGCGGAAGGCAGGATCGGAATATTTCGTCAAGGGGGATTTTTAATACTGCCGAAGTCTGTTATCGGAAGAGACTGATGGAGAATGCTTCGTGTTGCCGCGATGTGGCACTTGCGCTAAACAATATTGCTGCTGTTCACCTATTGCTTCAGCATGAGTGCAGACACATCCTTGGTATTAGTGTTGGTGGAGACACTTCAACGGCTTCGAAGTCAGACGAAAACGTGCGAAGTACAGAGGGAGCATTGCTAAACAGCACTGTTGCAGACATCATAGATCAACTCAACTATAAAGCATGGACTCGACGCACTCGAAGTCATTTTCATCAGCAGAAAGAGATCGAGCGCAAGCATTTAAGCCTAACATGAGCGTGGAAGTGGAGCGACGTTCGGGCCAACCGTCCAAGACTAAAGCTCAAGTTTCAGGCGTTTCGACCGATGTGCAGCGCAAAGAACGGAATGCTATGCAGCCGAAAAACATTGTTTCCGCATTGGAAGTAATATCACAAGCTGAGGGCTCTCCTCCGTCCGCAGTCAACGGTGAAGAAAATGAACCTATCGACGAGTACATGCATATTGCTCGGATGGAAGCTTTCGAACAGATGATACGCTTTGGATACGTCACGTCCAAGTCAAACTCCAAGCGCCACCAGCAGTACTACCACGCGAAATGAAGATGTTTTTGGAGCATCGTCCGGCCCAAATTCACGCAGAATTTCCAAAATTGCGAGAGTGGGCAGAGGGGATTGATCCTACCGTAGGATTCCTACGTTCGCTCAGAAGGTTCTTCATCGTGCATATCTTCATGCTAGTGCCAGCCTGTGTGACGGTGCGTTTTTCAAGAATATGAACCCTTCCGACTTGGTCAAGCGCTGGCACGGAACCGGAGCGTTGGCAATTCTACAGACCAAGGGTGAATCCTTACGATATGGCGACGTCATTGATGGGCGAGAATATTTAGATGGTGCTATACCTGGGTATGATGCTCGCATCTGCTCCAAAAAAAATTTCGTGAATAGTCCCAACCGAACGGAAGTCTACTTTTTTGGAACCACTCACATCGCCATCGGCTTTAATGATTTCAGTAGTTTGTTATCCGCTAACATTATGGAGAAAAACACGGGGCCTTTGAAGTGTGTGGGATTTGAGATGAGTGAATTTGTTGTTGCGAAATGGAAGGTTGTGGCTCAAATGCTCGGATCACCTGATATCGCAATATCGAGCATGATGGAGGTATGACTTTCATCAACATGGAATGAAACTACTTTAGCGAGGCTTCGAACGAGTGTGAAGGCGATGTTGGCGTCGCTCCAAGAACAAAAGGGAAATTAAAGAAAGAAGGTAATATCATATCTGAAACACTGGCCTTCAACTGCGACAATACCTGCTGCAAAGGGGCGATCTGCGTTCTTTTTGAACCTGAAAAGATACAGCGTAAAGGCACTGATGACAACCGCCTGCTTTCGTCGTGAGATTGATCGATTGATTTGATTCAGTATATGTTCACGGGTGAAATTCAAGCATCTTCGAATGTGTCCAGTCTAATGGAAAAGGAACAAACTGGTCCCAGTGCTACCGATAGAATAAGAAATGGTTCCGAAAGTGGTAAATCAAAGTCAAAGAAGCAGAAACGCAAAAAGAATAAGTCCAACCAAGAAACTGTGACGCCATTAGTTGGAAGTGTGACGATGTGGAATGTGCCATCGGGTGCCCCGCTTCTTGCTTCTTCAAGAAGAAGACATTGCGTTTAACACGGTGGATTTTATGACTTTGGTGGAGGATTATGCTGAGCGCCAAAACAAGCAGAAACAGTCGGTGAATCGACTGTCAGTCAGATTTCTTCGTTATCTCAAATTCTGAAGAACCTACACCGCCTTCGTGAATTGATGATGTCAAGCAAGTTGACCATTGATGTCATGCACGGAGTAGTTAAGGCCGTTCGTGGCAATTCTACCAATGACTCGAAGAACAAGGAGCTGCTATTACGTATCGCCTTGATGCACCCTTACACAATTTCTTCGTCCAATGTGTTGAACTACTCTTTACCCAAGGATTTTCACGACATTGCGCGTCGCTGCTACAAGTTTGGTGACTGTATGCACTATGGATACAGCATGAATTGGCCTACGCAAGTGTACAGTGCTTCGAGTATCAATTACAACCCTGCAGAGAGAAAACAACTCATCGACTCAATACTTGACGCAGCGCTCGGGGCCATTAGGTGTTCCGTCATTTACTGAGCTATTCAAGATGATTGGACTAGATAAACTGGTAAATTTTCCATCCCGTGAGCATCCATTGAATGGCACTGGATTCGTTCTTTCATTCACACGTCTACAAGAAGCACTGGATTAATCATTTTATGAAGAAAGGGGAGCTGAATACGACGACTGCGAGGCACCTAGGTACGTCGTGTACATCATCGAATAGTGGACTTCAGCTGGGGACAATGAACCTCGCGATGCCGAGTCCGCTTTATCGCATGTCACTGACCTTGTCATGAGCTGGTGCTGCGGTCCAACGCTTCGTCTTCAAGGTGCAGACAATCCGTTCGAGATGAAGATTGCAACTGACAAGGATATGCTGGCAGAGTTTATGCGGAGTGTGGAGGAAAGACAAAAGTTATGGTCGAATGTGGGAGTTGGTCGGAGCAAGTGAAGCGTAGTATCGTTAATTTCGCTTCATTATTGATTACTTCAAAGATGTTGATTGTTTGACCCTTGTAGTAGTTGACAGGTAGAACACATGTGGTACTGCTCTTCGATTTGAAATTATGAATTTCACGAAGAATTTTTTTTTACAAATATTCACAGGGCAAGGAATCTGGTGATGAGGTTCGCCTGGGATTTCATCGCGGTTGTGAGTGACAATAAAGCTTCGACTTGATTTAAAACTACCGGTATTACAATTTGGAATGTAAACTTTATTGCAGAACTAGTAGCCTGAGTTGACATGGATAGCTGTACATGTAGTATCACATCCACATGTACTCATCCATAGAAAACTATGGCTTGTGCAGAATTGCAATGGAAACTGAACTCAAATCGTGTCGACAGTTCGATCAAGTTATCAAATCACATAGGGTCTAAATTGGCTTTTTCGTATCAGAAGTTGTTGTAACGCTTCCCCACCTTGTACAATTCGTCAACTTTCTCCTTCGCTCCACCTTTTACCTCGAATTTCCTCGCCAAATCTGTGACGTAGTTTGGACCCTTATTCTGGTTTAAAAGCTGCTGGTCACTCATCTTCAGCACCTTGTCGTACTTGTTATTCCAATTCAAAACCGACTTCGCAGCTTCTAACACCTTGTTCAACGCTCCCCTCTCCTCGCTGAGCTCATCATCGACCCTTGTTCGCAGCAACCTCGCACCGATCTTTTCAGTTTGAACATTTTCAGCTGATTGGGGGTACTTTTGTGCATTCGTTGAAAGCTCGGAGATCGTCGCAGCCGTCGTGCTCGCAAGCAGAGAGACTACAACGACTAGAAAAGTAATGTATGTACGCATGGTCAGTTGTGTTGTAGTCTTTGCTGGATGTGTCCTCGCCGAATCAAATTAAAAACTGAAGTTAAACGTTGTGGAGGTACTTTGACCTACGCAATGTGTGGAGGTTGTGTTCAAACATGTCAAGTAAGCAACTGGGTCGGTTGCTTGCCTGACAGTGCACTTTATAAAACAGACTACAATATTATATTGAGAAGAATTATTTCGATTGCCATATGCAACAGAGAGGGGAATTTCACTGGTGTGTATTTGCCAAATACTACTGTATTTAGATATTGGTACACCCTGAGCCAAACTACTTCTGGTCGATTGATGTGATGGTTTGCATTCGGTAGATACCCCACCACGAGGAGAAAATCTTTAAAGAAAGTTAAATTTTTGCGAGGACGGTAGTAATTGTCGTCGCAGCAAGACGCACTAAAGCTTTCAGACATAGGAAGCAAATGCAACAGTACATGTACAACAGTAATATATGAGTACAGCAAATTTACAGTAACGAATATTAAATAAGTGGATTCATCTGTCCGACGCGAGATATAGAAGCCGCAAAATACCGACCCTGTCTAAATAAACATCAATTATAATATTGAAGTCATTAAAAATGTATGTGGAGAAGTTTCCCGCAGTGTAAATTACGACAGCATGTCTCGCTGTTATGAGGTATTCGAATTGGTACTGTTTGCAGGGTACCAATGACGGGGTATTTTAATGTTTACGAAGACTATCTTCTGAATGGAAGATTCATTTGAAGTACTCTGGAGCAAATATTTTCCAGCTCACCTGGTATTATCAATGTAAGTTGTAGGCAAGCTTTGGTCGATTAATGCGAATGAGGCCTGCAATTGAGGAAAGCATATGCTTGGCCATTCCGAAATATGTCAAATGTGTGGAGGCATAGTCCTGTGTATTACATGGTGGATGTGAACGTTCATCATTTGTTCTGGGAAATCTTCGACTATTACATATACGGAGGGATTCAACGTTTTGCGAGATTTGAAGGCGATATATCCTGCGTCAATGAGGACACCGTGACCACTTTAGATCGCATGAAGCTTTCGCGCACGCTTCAGCCTCAAGAACCTTGTTAACTGAACGTGAGCTCGCTAGCACTACGATAAACAAAATCCAAACAGTACCAAGCTGATTGCTAGAGTTTCAAATTCCCCAAACCCAGATGCAGCGTCAAAGAGTGCCGGTCAATGTTTAAATTCACCATACAAAATTCATGGGTTTGAGCAACAGGAAAATGTCAACAATATCTCCAGAATTTTCGATCATCAGCTGAAGAATTGATGATCCGATGGCAGCTCAGTAACGATTGAATCGACGCGACGTCGGCGTTCCCTCAAAATGAAGTGTTAGTAAAATTAAATAGGAATATGTGTAGCACTTGAAGCTGTATTCACAGTACCTGTACGTTGATTTCTTGCAAAAATACGGTTAAAAGTGTACTTATTCAACTAGGCCCATGTGTATCGATTCAACCTTCGCTTTAATCCCCCACTACGCCGAAAAATGTCTGCCACGGGCTGAGTCAGAATTCTCCTCGTGTTCCAATCTTGATGCATCCAAAAACGCGAATGCTTTACAATCTAGTTGGTGACTACGATCATCGTCACCATAATCGCTAGGGCAGTCACTCCTATCAGCCAACTAAGAACATCAATTCCACGCCTGGGATGTTTCTTCACAAAAGACTCAGCACTCATTAGCTGCGACTTAGTGAGCTTGGTTGGATTCTTTCCAACTAGAGAGCTGATCTTACGGAGATCTGGATCACTGTCCGCAAACTTTTTCATTCTGGTCAATTCAGTCTCGGTCACAGAGCGATGCTTCGTCCGTGAAAGTTTCAATTTCATCTTAGAAAAATATTTCTGTCGATCCAAATTCGACATGGACTTGGAGAGAGGCTTGAACTTCTCCAAGTTTGACGTGGACTGGGTAACTGCCTTCAATT
The DNA here is from genome assembly GCA_002215365.1 of Phytophthora megakarya. Lineage (NCBI taxonomy): Eukaryota > Oomycota > Peronosporomycetes > Peronosporales > Peronosporaceae > Phytophthora > Phytophthora megakarya. The sequence goes on from NBNE01000186.1 coordinate 10,146, forward strand.
TTGCGAAGTCCATGACTCTTTCTTCGTCGACAACGTTCAACTTATCATCGTTCGCTTCTGTGGCATGAGTGTTTGTACCCCTGAGACCGTTGTCGTCGTGTTGTATCTCGATTGCGCTGGTAGAGCCGCAAGAACAGCAAGAATAGGCAACTAGAACAGCAGTAAGTACAATGGAGAGGTAATTTGGACGCATGGAAAGGTATCCCATGTTACTTGGATAATTGCCGGTCTGTGTAAGTTCTTGTTGCAAGGAGGAGAATTGCAAAATGAAGTTGTGAAAATGCAAGCTGAGGCAATGAATGACGAGGACAACGAACTTGAATAGGATGGCATACCTGTCGTCTTCGATAACGAAATTAATGTTTACATCAACTGCATATTCCATTTCGCGGCAAGAATGTTTGGGTAACGAATATCTTGTTTACATTGGACACTGAGCATTCAAGGTATGTACAGTATCTCTTCGAGTCGATCTTCCGTTAACGGTAATTTGGATGCATCGGTACGCTAGAGAAAATTCATAACGCAATGCGTGATGTCCCTAAAAATTATACTTAAAACCATAATCACAACTGAATGCAATTTCTTTGATAATGAATAGACACACACCAGTGGACTACACTGTGTTTCTGTAATAGATAGTAAATTGAAAAGTGAATTGACTTTAGCTTGCTCTTACCAGCAGCATCTAGACTACTGGCTGTCCTGCGTTATGCTGTGTCTTCATAATCAATTGTACCCTCTTAATCAGTTACCCCGTAAACTGCTCTTAAACTATATGGTCTTAAACTGGAATAACGGATATCCTGTTATATCCGTTACAGTTTCTGCCATGTACAGTAATAATGTGTAATGTGCACTTGGACCACAATCTGCTGCCATCTCGATTCAAAGTGCAGCTTTGCATCATCTAACTGGTTTGGCTACATGTATGGTTCAGTGGTGAACTTGTAATCCTCGCGTGTCGAACTTGCAATACTGCATCAGTACTTTAAACATTAGGCATGAGCTGCAACTTATCTACAATTGATTTATATTCTACTGGACCCCATGTAGTGCTATGGTTTGTGCTACCCATAGCGCGTGGTCCTGCTCTAAATGACCTTACCAACTCCCAATCAGACTTCTCTGGCGGCTCTCGAAATTTGGTCAATATCGACCCATCCTCCACATTCACCACTCACATTCCAAACGAGAACGGGGTTTAAATATGCCTCACACGTCTTTTATCACTAGATTGCTAAGGGATTTCAATGCACCTCACTGAAAACTCAAGCAACAAATGATGACTTGGAGTCACAACAAACTTCTGAGGAACTAAGTAAAAGATCCCGTAGACCGAACACTAGTCAAACGACTATTTAGTTCCGGTACTTCGTCATATATGTACTTCGACATAGGAACTAGAATAGTTAAAATCCTTAGCGCCGTTGCGCCAACCTTACGATATTTATTTCCTGAATATGACTATCTTCGCTTGCATTTACTTATTTTCTTACCTCCAGCGGGATTAAACAGTTGTGCATTCCGTTATTAAGGCGAACTTCTGACATATTTCGAAGTACCTCCGAACTACGACATATTACCAAGTCCAAAACTGTTCTTGTACATGAATCACAATGTTCCTAGCGTGGATTGAGCTCCAGAACCAATCGTAGACATACTTAAGTAATACATGTACAGTAGTACGGATAGTTAAATTCTTCTTTCGAATATTGGCTCAAGAATCATCTTGCGGTTGAGCACTTTCCATTTCTGAAAACCGTCAGCTGCATGAAGTATGAACGCAACACAAAAAAAAGTTGAGATTTACGACTTACTTCTTATCGTTAGTCCACTCACATGGAAGTGCTTCACATATACAAACTACTGTTATGGAGCTCAGTTAACCTTTAGCCTTAACGACCGCTATCACCAAGACAATAATACCAACGATCAATAGAAATGCGGAGCCAAATGATACCCACAACTTTGTAGCCACTTTTGACTTGCTTGACGCCACGGCGAGATGTCCGACGTTGGTGACCTGTTTCGTTGTAAACTGGCCGGATTTGCCTCCTACAGCGCTTGACAACTTGTTCACGCTGGGGCTGTTCTGGAGGCCGGTTGCAAATTTTTGAAAACCTGGTGTCTTCACCGATTGCGCTAAAGCATTTTGCACTTTGGGGCTGTTGAGTGTTGACGCTACATCCGCGTTGGTTTTCATCGCCGCACCAACCTTGGGGTTCCTTGAGAAAAGTTTTGCTAGCCACCCGAAACCAGTCCAACTCGTATTTACTAGCCTCTCTTCGTCGGTCGCATCACCTGTCGTTTTCGTCACTTCTTCGAGTTTGCGGTTGATGGTGCGTAAATTGAGGCTCGAAGCAGCTTTTTCGTTGATACTTTTGGCGATGGTGGAATCTGCCATTAATACCACAATGGCGACTATGACAAGCACAAGGAATTTGTGCCGGCCCATTCTGGTTTCGGTACAGTAACAATGATAAAGTAACAGTCAACTTGGAGGTCGATTCTGAAGTGAACACGAACTTCCACCATGTCCAGTCCACCATCACTTTCTGCCGACAGAGAGCGAGTTTTGCATCGTATGCATACAAACTAGGATGGTGATCCCATACTAGGACAAAGTAATAAACGCAGCGTTGTAGCCATTTTCATTACCGTATACCTTTTATCACTGGGTTCAATCGTGTTTACGTTATTTTCACCAATCAAAATACTGCTCGTATAGTTTTATTGAATCAAATAGCTGCGTTTTGAGATATATGATAAACGGTATTCACGATTACGCCCAAGGTGACCTCTGGATTTGCCAGGTAAACTGGTAAACAAGTTCTACTCAAAAAAGGTAACAGCACCATTGACTAGTTTACATCGTTGTATTTAGTATGTTGGAAGTGAGGTACAGTAATGTATGATAAGCTTCACAATGTATATTATAAAAGGAGCGCTACCGACTATTGCGATGGATATCACTGGGAGTATTGGTGCGACGCAAGAATTTTGTAGGTGCTACCGCAATTCCACACATATCAACACATATCCTCGAATCGAACCCACTGGAGCATACTACCGTAGATGAAGTGGTTTATGTATTATGATAACACTAATTGATGCCAACCAACGATCTAAAATGCACAGGTTGTTGGTATCGTTACGAACTTGGTGACATCTATGTATTTGATGAAAATTCTATTATACTAACTGATCAATACGGCTGCAATCCCTTATACACAACTATGAACAAGAACATTATTCCGATGACAAATAGTAGAATTGCGCCATATTTCACCCACAACCGTGTGATGAAACTCGAAGTGCTTGACGTAACAGCGAGATGGCCAACATTCGTGACTTGTCTCGACGTGAACGGGGCGGATCTCCCATTTAGCGCCGTCTTGAGTTTTTTTAGACCGGGATTCTTCGTAAACCACCCTCGAAATCCTGGCTTCGTTCCCACTTCATTGAAAGCTTCACGGACTTGCGGACTTTTAAGCTTTGTAGCGATATCCGAGTTGCTTTTCACCACCGCACCAACTCTGGGGTTTCTTGAGAAAAGTTTTGCTAGCCACCCGAAACCAGTCCAACTCGTATTTACTAGTCTCTCTTCGGTCTCAGGGTCATTTGCATCACTTTCTGTTTTAAGCACTTCCTTGAGTTTGCGGTCGATCCTGCGTGTGTTGGGACTTGAAACAGTATTTTCGTTGACGTTATTGGCAAAAGTGGAGTCCGTGATGAAAACTGTCAAGGTGAGAATGAGGAACAGGAATTTGTGTTGGTGCATTTGCCTTCGAGTGGCCACGATGTTTAGCCTTGTTGGTTGATTCCGAAGTGACGCGTGATCCACCTGCTTTCATTTCCTGCAGGCTGTACGGGTGGACATGAAAACAATTTAAGATGGGATGGAGATACTGAAACCAAGGTATTTTAGTACAGTACCCCTGTTATCTTTGGATTCACGGATATATTTTACAATCAATATACAAAGGTAGCAATTTTTAACGAATTATGGCTGTGTAATCTAGGATATAGGAGTAACTGTACGAAGAATAGAAAACAGTTCCATCAACAATTGTACCATAATGTTCGAGTCCATGGCTTGGACCATTTTGCGTGGTAATCAACATGATCGAGTGGATGAATACCAACGAGGCTACTGTACTTATACATGGCATCTCAATGAGGAAAAATATGGAATTGTTGCGACCACAAGGCAAAATTTTAGTGCAAGGTGAAAATGATACTAAAGCTACGTCACCAGCGAGGTACGTGGGCTACAAAAGCGACTTCAGCAAACATGCTCTCGAACCTTACAAGCCAAGCATACGTGCGTGTTCTTATCACCTCTGCCCAGCAAAGTACAGAATTAGGAGTTTCGACTTCCATTTTGAGACTCGTACACCGTCGAGTCTGATCTGCAGATACTTTCAGCCATTATTTAGTCCACATCTCGCTGCAGACGACCATCAATAACTTCGCCATCGACGATGAAGACATCTCACGTTTCATTTCTTGCGACGGGATCAGCATGCGTGATGCTATCATCGCGTGTTCAAGCCATGCCGATCTACGTTCCACGAGTTCCGAATGGTGCAAATGTACCGGGCGTTACTGCACTTGGACACGAAGACAATACCGGCGATGATACAACTCGAAATGTCTTCGGTATCGCGTTTGAAGAAGCTGGTATGGAATGGACGAAGGAATTGTGCGAGGCAGATTCCGACGAGGACGGACAGACGAATGGTCAGGAATTGGGTGACCCATGCTGCGTTTGGAAAGAAGGAGGCACTCCGCAGTGGAAGAGAGTGTCACACCCTGGTGATGACACGAAAACGTCGGACGCTTCAATGTGGGCACAACTCGATTGTGATGTAGTACGAGCGCAAGCTGAGGCTAAAGCAGCAGCAGATGCTGAAGCTGAAGCGAGCAAGACCAGCCCGGACGGAGGCGAGGACAGCGAAGTGGACATTTCGATGGGTAACCAAGATTCCTCTGCTTCAACGATGAGTGTGTCGGTGTTGCTAGTTGCCATCGTTTCTGCTGTTCTGCAAATGCTCTTGTAGACCAAATTCGACATAATACCTCCAGGTGATAATTTACTTGCAATAAATAAAACCGGTGAACTTGCCACGATCATTCATGTCTTGATCCAGTATTCGGGCAGTACTTCATTCACTATCTTGCGGTTGAAAATAAAGTTGATCATTGATAGTTCCCACGCTGCAATTGAGTACCTGCCCACCATTTTTTTCCTTTGCAAATTGGGGCAGTCGAAACGTCTGGCGACTTTGGTTGTTGTTTCTCACAATGAAATCATCGATCGAGATAGTCGTGGGTTTCTGCTATGGGGCTGCTGCCATCTACAGTTGCTGCTACTGAAGTCATGCAAAGAGCTGCGAATGCGGACAATAGTGTCTGGCACCCACGTGCGCACCAAGAAATCGGAGATTGTATCTCAGGTTCATTCTCGGGAATGTTGTGAATGCAGCAATCTAGCGTCATTCCAGTTCCAGAAAACCTCTACTCGAATACTCTACTACTTGTATTCGAAAAGGACAGTTTGCCAGTTGTGATAGTTGATGAAGGGGCCGATCGATATGAATGAAGCACCCACGCCTTAGTTTTGATAAGAGTTCCAGTTCTTTCACAGCGCGCTCTTGTGGATTTATGTGCGTCTTCTGTACCTGGTAAACCGTGAATTACTGTGGCATTTGCTATTGCTGTTGCACTGTGTCGATTCCAAATTTTCTTTGTTCGCCACTGAACTCCATCCGAATTGTGCGATACCGACCCCACGGTCAAGACTGGGCGAAATCCATAGCCAAGTCCGAGTTTGACGATGGCAAAAATGTATGTGTTGTGTGAGCCAACAAGTTCTGGAAGGATTTAAGTTAAGGCCAGCTACCTCACCAACAGCGATTTCTATCCAATCTTCATCCGAAGGGTAGACAGGCGTCAATATGGCTGTTTCCAAAGTGTTAAGCTTTATCAGGAAATTCAATCTCATCAAATGCGAACACTCGTATGTAGCAGTTCTTTACCAGCGTAACCTGTCGGTCGTAGAATGGTGATGACACAGTTTTGGCTGGGTCTTGGCCACTTCGGAAGCACGGCCTTACTGCGAATCCGAAAAACCAAGCTCCCGTAAATCAAATCTTGATGGAGGAATCTTTATCAGCAACTACACCATATTAAGCACTGTAAACTTATCCAGCACAGTAATCGTACCAACTCGTCCGTCTCGCAATAACCACTCGAATTTGCCAATTGAAAGGACTGTCTGCTCAGCCTCCCGCATGAAGTCATTCCTGTGCTCCACAACTAGAAACCAGCTGATAGTATACGTAGCTTTTCGTGTAATGTAGTGGCTGGCTTCCACACATGTTTGAATTGCAGCATGCACTAGAGCTATCGGATGAAGCGTGGGCCACTCACCGTTCCATTAAGTACCAGAACCGTTCTTATATAGGCATTCGGTCCGGTTCTTCCCAGTTGTTACGAGGTGGATCACGCAAGTACACCTCCCGCAGAACACGAGGAGCTGCAAACGAAAATATAGTGGATATTACATTCTGGTCGAGCTGGCAAAGAGCACGAACAGCGGTCGTCGCTCTGGTCGCCCTCCTCTTGTTTTTCATGGCTGCCACCAGCTTTTCTCGCGAAGGGAAAATACTTAAGAACGCGAGCTTCGTCTCCATAGGAAGCTTAAGAGACCGATCAATGGGCTTGAGATGATGCTCTCGGAAGTCGTCCAGATAAATAAAGTGTCCAAACGGGACAATCACGTCAAGGTACTCCAGAGTAATATTCTTCTCTAGCATATCAAGTAGAGCTCTCAACCCAGCTTGGAATGCAGGACGATTGGTGCGGTCTGCAGCAATGATTCCCCATGCGGCCCATTCGTCAATTAGAAAGACTCGCAGTCTCCGCAAACATTTCGCGAGAGCACTGTCCGGGTTGCTCAACTGGTTTGCCAGTGCAGTAATATTATCCCACTCGACCGGGAGCTCTGGAACAGGCTCATTGTTTGCCCGAAACTCGTTGAAGTCGAATCGCACATCCACCATATCTCCTCCACAAAGTGACAAATCCACCAAGTTTGGGCAACTTCGAATCAAAGCGTTACCGTCGAACTCAATCTGTGAAGTATCTAGCGTTAAGGACTTCAGTGAAGGCCCAACAATGGCCAGAAAATTAGGTAAACCAACGGACACTGACGGGTCAATTTTGTCAAATCCAATCCTGAGATCTTTGACACCACCAATTGTCTCTTTCGCAATGACTGCTTCGTGGAACACTAGGTCTCCACGACGTACGTGGCACCAACCATAGCCTGGAACCAGAACATTGACCCATTCGCTCTTCCCATCATCACTGAACGTCCGTACAGAGTCTACAGCGGACTGGCATGTTATTGCTCGGGAACCTCTTCGTGGCTGCCCTCGATTAGTCATCTCCCAGTAAAATGAGGCACCTGCCTTCACGCTCACATCTCTTTCCTCAACTTGTCCACGTGGACAACCAAAAAGTTCCTCTTCTGGGTGATCGGATGTCACTATTGCTGCAAATGCTTCCATGTCTGCAATACTCATGCTGCGAATAGAGATAAGTGCGAGGGATTCAACAGCAGAAGACGTCTGTGCTCGTTTCGAGAAAAGGGCGTACGCTATCCATTTCCACCAACACACACTCGATCCATCGTACAGATCCATTTCCAATTGCATCGAAAGCTTCTTAGTTGTCTGACTCACAACAATTCCAGAACCCATGGACTCCATTTCACGAGGTCCCATCAGCGCACAACACTCCAGATGGACAGTTCCAAGTTGAAGTGGGTCTGAGTCATCACCTTGACCAGCAGTAGAATTATCACCTATTCCCGTCAATTGAGGTAAACGGCGCGTGCTGTCGAACACAGACGCCATCAACCGACTAAATATCACTCTCTTTTCGTGTTCTTTTGTCTCCAGTGCATTATCGACAAATGTCCATAAATTCACTTGCGAGAACCAAACGTTCTCTTTCACCAACGTCTCCATCAGGTTCGTCACTTCAGCTGAGATCTTAGTGTCGTGAAAATCTGCAATCATTGGACCTAGAACAAAAGTGCATCTCAAGTTTCCAGGTTCCACATCTTTCTTTTTCTTCTGGTTTTGCTCATACTGCTTCCATTCTTCATGTATGATTTTTTCTGCTTCTCTAATATCCTCCAGAGGTTCCAAAATGTCACTTAATACTCCATAAGACATAAAGTCCATCACCCGAAAACCCACTTGAACGGGGATTTTCAAGTCAATTCCTGGTTTTCCCAACTTTAACTGCTCGTCCAAAGCGGCAATTCTCTTCATTATCTTCAAATAGGCTCGAGTCGGGTGTGTACGTTGGTGCACGCCACAAAATTGAATAATATCATTTTTAAGAGTCTCCACATATTCCTTGTAGTCTTCTTCTTCGTTGTCTTCAATTAAATATACGAGAAACCGCGCAGGAATCGTCTCTTCAAACACTTCTTCTCCTTCTGTGCCAAGGAACACGTCACAGTGCATTTCCAATAGATATCTCCATCCTTCTTGGTCCACGTGAGCCACAGCAGCCAGTAGAGCCAACGCCTCTCTAACTTTATGAAAACAAGCTTGAAATTCCTTGTCATTAGAATAGAGAGGCATTGGATGTTCCCATAAACTATGAGAGACCTCTCCACGAGTGGGTAAGTTCACTTCCAGACGTCGCTTGGGCACGTCCCACACCTCTTCCTCCCGCTCTGCCCACACGAAACTTATCCGTCCTTCTAGCACCTGGCACCACGGAGCTAAAAAGCCCCAGCGCTGCTTCAAAACCGCAAGGGAAGTTGCCGTCATTTTCCAGGTATTGCGTCAATGCCAATCAGATTTGACTGTGTTTGGGTATACGGCTACTTTCGTAAATATTCATCCATTTTACAATGGTAAAGTTTTTGAGTAGTTATTTTACGTCAAATAGATAAAAGATTATGCAAAAGTTAATAGTTTCCCGTATTTTATTATCAAGGAAATATACCGTACACTAGCAAACATGCTCCTCCGATCACTATTCATTGCCTTGTTTAGGGGATTAATTTCACGGTGGAATTCTTCCCAACAAGGATTTCACTTTGGTGGAGAAGGTTGAACTCTCACTTCTGTTTTACATGTAGTATTATCTTGAAGTCTCCTAGAAGAGTGGAATAGATGTATGCATGTATATGACAATTTAAACAACAATCTATTGCACGATGGTGTGTCCCTCTGGGGTCACGAGAGCGTAACTAAACACACTAGCTACTTGCTCGAGTGAGCCTAAGACATTCAATATCGGTGTGATCAAATCTGTCTGGAACGATACTTCCGACACTCGAGCCATCGTATCGTCCCAAACAAACCGCGCTACACTGCAGATCTCTAGTTTTTGACCCAGAAGTTTGGCAGCGAGACAGTTCATGTTGCCATTGCTCACTAGGTGAGGAAACCCATTGCAGAGAGTGTCCTCGGTGAAAGTGAAAGTGGCCTTCGAAGTTACCCCAATATCACCGTTTGGTTCTTCCTTCAAATGTACAAGCTTCATGTCAAAGTCGGTATAGATTCTGGAAATCGTCTTCCATTCTTCGAGATGAGCTTCGATGCCGGTTTTTCGCCCACAGATCACTCGTGGTAACATCACCGTCTGAAGGAAACTTGACTGATGCACGAGTTCAACAGGATACTGTGTCTGGAATGTCGAGGGGGTTGATGTATTTGGCATTGTCGACACCGAAGGGTTGACACCACGGCGAAAGAGACGATAGTACTCGACAACTACGCTCCAAGGTGTAGGCTTCACTGCGATAGTACTCAAACCGTTCGACTTGCGCATGTGATACATGTGAATCTCTTCTTGGATCGATTGGATGTCTTTCTGCAGACTTCCAATCTTCACTTCTTGCTTCTTCCGATACCGTCGTTGGTTCATGCGACCGCGTACTCGTTGATGCGCCAGTTTAGCAGCCATAACTGCAGCGAAGGAGTTTTTCAGCTCTTCTGATTGTGTCACTCTTTCTTTCTCCTCCGAGGTCCACACAGGATCTGGTTTGGTTCGAGAATATGGCTTCCTCACCTGGCGTCCATAACGAGTTCGATGTTTTGAGGTACTAGTACCATATAGAGATGACTGAGTCATGTCTGCCTTCGAAACTCTGTTGGAACTGGTGCCACGACAGTTTGCGTCCATCTCGATAAACTGGCGATTCAGTTGTGTAGTTTCTCCATCCCATTCCTTGTGAACAAGAACCCGCTGAGAGCGTGGAATGGTACGATCGATCACCTGGGAGATCAATGCGTCGCCTAATTGTTTGCTGTAGGGAGGATTGAGATCCATACTGCACTACTTGAGGATGTCCACTTCTCGATCAGGAGGTACAAAATGAAGTGGCGATCAATGTCGTTCGCTATCACCTCGGTCTTATTGATACAACCACATGTATCTGAAGTTTCCTACGTCCATTGATGGAGAGGCCAGATGGACCAACACAAGCTTGAGTCGGAACAGTATACACCAAACGCAGTGTACCCATATATTCGGATCGGGATATCGTATTACAACGTTAGAATCGTACAAGTTGCGGACGATTTGCGTTAGTATTCTTTGAGTTTCCGACTAAAAGTCATCAACAAAGAGACGACATATGCGTTGGACCGGCGTAGTTAGCATGGTAATCGGTAATTGTGATTGCCATCTTTAGACATGTTAATTGATGACCGAAGCTCCGTCTTTATCGCACAACGTTGGGCACAGCCATCTTCACCTTTTGCGTTTCGTCTAACAGATCCGATGAACCACTACAAGTGGTGAAAACGAAAACAACACAGATATTGACGTTTATCGGCGACGATGTATTGATGAATAGCAAGGTCTCTCTGACTAACTTCGCTGGAAGGTGGTGCTGCGTCAGCTCAGATTTTTCGTGCGGTGTAGGAGAACAGCTAAACCGAGCCATATCAATGACGAATACTTAGTTGCTCATAGCGATTTGTTCGCATGTTCAAGAAAATTCTGCCGCAACAATTCCTTTAGAATTTCTTCTGTCTTGGTAGCGTGAACAGCATTTGAAGGGATTAAGATTCGACGCGAGCTTCTTGATATTGAACCTTTCTCATCTACCTGTTCATTGTCAAACGACCGAATAACTTTGATTTTTCAGTCAATATTCATCGATCATTTTGTACAGCAATTTCCACTACAGTGGAGGTTTGATCATGTTTATATGTTAAGATCCGAAAGGTTCTAAGGGTTTGGAGCTGAATAGGCGAAAGATTGCCCGAATTCGAGATGCTATCGAGCACGGTGGTGAACACTTTTATCCTAACAGCGCCTATAAATCCCGCACAAGAGAGTCATCATGTTCTCTGTGGTGGAAGGCCTTGTTCTCCTCTTTTCAGCATCAATTCGGAGCCAACCCAGTGTAGCGAGTTGAATCTTTATGTACGCCTGGGGTTTACCACATGTGCTATCATCTCAAGACGTAACTTCTCATCATAGAACACCTTGTACTGGTTTACAATTGATTTTTCTCGTGCAGAAGCCAGGTTCTTCTCGTCAATGCTGAATATTTTTGGAGGACATTCGATGGTTCGATTTCGTTCTTGTACTATTTTTCGAACAGCTTGGTCTGCAATTTTACCGCTTTTGCATACCCAGAAGAAATCTCCATAGCCTTAGAGACAACAATTGCAAATTTGTTGTCGCTACCGAGCCCGTTCCTTAATGTTTGAAAGAACTTCGCGTTTTCATAATGTCTCGTACGTGTAATACCCTCCAAGAACTTGAATAATGTGAGCAACTATGGGCTCACAATAAATTTGGGACCGTCGTCACTAATCTTGAGCAACTTGAAACATCGTCGGCAGATTTACCGCTGCTGAGCCAACCCTGTAATTGCTGACGTTGTAACCTCGTTGTGATTTCGCGAGTATTCTCAGCTCTCTTCGCAGAGTGAATCATCAGGACTACAGTAGTGTGCTGAAAGGGCTTCAACCACTGATACTTGGTTTCGTGGGATATTTCTTGTTGAACATGTCCATGTATCTGGATAAAACTTCCAAGTTTGGATTGAGAATAATATCATCCAATTTCTCGTCAAGCCGAAGTGTCTTCAAAGCATCGTTCACAGATGTTCCCTTACTCAACCATGATTTTAATCTCACAGCGTCAGACCTTTGATACACTTGCCTTCAATGAGGCTATGATATTCAATCCTGGAATCACCCTCTCTTCGTTTTCTTTCGGGGTGGTGTAAGCTCGTATCATCCTCTTCATTGACGTGTCTTTTTCCTCGATGCTGATCGAACTTGAGTGTAGCCCATTCAAGTTCGGGTCGGTGGTCACAGAGATAGTAAGGCAAACATCATTTAGCAAAAGTGTTGCGATCACTAGTATAACATTGCGACGGTCATCGTCGAAACTTTCCTTATTTGAAACAGGTTCCGGTATCTAGGAGAAAAAGTAAAGTATGGTAAGAGAATCTGTACAATGCAGGAAAATTTGAACGGGAAGAAGAAATGGTTAGGGTAACTAGTTAGCGGATTCCCCGTGCGACGCGAAACATTCCACCTATTCGGTGCATCAATCCGGATTCAGATACACTCAGTAAATAATGTTCGGTACTGCCGATTTGTTTTGGTTTGTACATGAGCGAATACATAGGTAGAATAGTACATCCTAAAGAGACCATCTAATATGGCTGATAGCATTTATCTGTTTCCTCGTACTGGGAAGTTGCTGAGCTCGAACTCTTGACTCAGTCTTGAGGTTTCCCCTACAAATTTGAGGAGGTTTCAAGTTGGAGCCCAGCACCATGCACTCATGTCATTTATCCGTAAAGCGCATCACTTCCCGTCCCAAAGTTGATCAACTGCATGTTCTTCCATCCTCATATGAAGCCTGGTCGGTGATGATAAGCAAAACGTGACAAATTCATGACAGAATAACAGAAATCCATGTACATATGACGTTGCGCGCTTGAGTGCATATTGTGAAGTGAGTTCAATTAGACACGGAGTATACCTGTCTATTCCTAGTTGTAGTTTCCTCCATGTAGCAGCACGCCTCCAAACTCTGCTACACCAGTAATTGGTGTTGATTATGAAGTATGGACGTTTACGCAGCACGTTCACGCGGCGTCGATATTTATGCGCTTGTGTGGTGCGGTTGGATGCCGGTACAGTAGTAATAGGTCAGTGGCGCCGGCGTCGGCGTCATCGCTGAAAGTCTAGTTGTCTTCGTCTGGAATACTCCACAATACGGATCATGAAACCTTAGGTCATACAGAATAGTATAGGTCGCTGGGTACTAATTCCCTCTGTTAATTGTACGTGTAAGGGTGCAGCGGCATTCATTTCAAAAGGTGTTAACGTTGATTGTGGAACTAGTTCTTTGCTTAGAGATAGCAATTTGAGATAGTACCTCCGTCTTATAGATAGTGCTCATTTTGTCGCCATTCTTGATGTTTGCATCGTAAAAGCTCCAGACAAAATCGACATTTTATGTCATTTCTACTTTCACCGCACTACCCTCAACGATTCGCTGAGATACCAATCCTTTACCATTTCCCCGACCCAACTTCAGACCACAATGAAGATTGTCCAAATGTGGTTGCTCGCGTCGACGCTCGTGGCGTTCGTGTGCGGCATATCTTTCTCCGAACTCGAGCCTCCCTTGACAGCGGACAAAGAAACCACATTTATGGTGGATGGGACGCTGATATCGACAATTTTCCATTCGTGACTGGTATCCGCGCCAATGGTTCCGAGAGCGAGAACTTTTGCGGTGGTACATTGATCGCACCACAATACGCCCTCACGGCTGCACGTTGCCTTGAATGGTATTTGTACGACGTGCATGTCTTCCTTCGCTCGAGACTTATATAGGGTAGGGACTTTACGAAATCCGAGCGCATACGTGTGATTGATACCTTTCGTCATCCTCAGTATTTCCTGTCCAAAGACCTCATCCAAATAACACACGATTGAAAGGTCATCGGATATCAAGCCGGTCCCTCTAGCTTTTGAGGATGGAGCAAATAACAACCCTAGCTTGATGACCACTACCTTCGGATGGGGTTTAGTGAGCAACAATGCCTTCAGCCAAAACCTTGCGAACCGTTGACGTCGAGATCATAACGAATGCGGAATGCTGCAAACTCTTCACAGGCGGCACTGTTGTTGACAAATCGGTTATTTGTGCCAGTCATGAACATATAGAGGAGCATGTGGAGGTTGTAGGTTTCCGAGGAAGCAGGACAGCGAAGGTAGTCAGGTGGAGGAGGAAAGCGTCGTTTCTCGATGCCGTTGTAATGCTATAGATATGTTTGGCGGGAGATCTAAGAGCACTGCTCACTTTCGATTTCTCCGCGCCGCAGATAAGAGCCTCCCAGGTAAAACCTTCTCGGGTAAACACCGCCACAAATGCCGTCCACCTATTATTATCTGAAGCCATTTACGTTTAGTATGGTTGGTTTTGCATATGGAAAAGTCGAGACGACCAGCAGAAAAGGAAAGGTAAAAGTGAAGTTAGTAGCGAACGGGCGTTGGCCTGAGGAAGACGCCCAGACGACAAAACTGACGGAAGCAGATATTGTTCATGGGAGGTGACGGAAACCGAGGTGATAGACGGGGCTGGGTCCTTTGTCGGGGGTACCACACGAGTTCGGTCGGGAGGAGCCCGAATGTGGGATTATGGATTAAGAGTCGGCTATCGCTGGGATGTTGCGCAGAAACACGGGCAGCTCAATGTCACCTTTGGGAGGGAAACACATCTATTGATAAAAAGCACAAGATGTAGCTGTCGAGATCCATGCTTAACAACCGTATGGGGGTCGCAGTACCATTCTCGTTATCGTGCAGGAGATGAAACAGTGTCATGACAAGGTCTACCACAAGTTCAATGGCATAGACGAAACGGCTGTCCGCGATACAAGACTACTCCTTGGTGATGTCGGTGGTAAGCTGGTGGGCGAATCCAGAGTACTTCCATTACTGGACATCTCAAGCTTCGAGATTTCTCAAGTAACTATACGTAGCATTTTAGACTATGTGTATTACAAGGAGGGTGGTCGAACCACTCCACCGGGTATGGTCTTTGGCGCTTCAATATTCGACGAAGCTCCCGGTCAAACTGACACGGAAACTCAGGTCGTGCGTTCTCTACCAGCCGTGTCATCAGTCACGGAGGTCGTTTTGAGTGACGGTCTTAGCGACTCAGATGAAGAAGCTAACACAAATGAGGAAAGTAAGGAAGCAGAGAGATGTTCTAGAACAACTCGTCAACTCGGGCCTAAGCGCAGACGTCTCACTGTAAGTGAGGTTGAAGCATCTTCGACAATTAACCCACCTCGTTCTGGACTCTTGCTTACGCAGGAACATCATAGTACTGTATCAGACGTTGATCAGTTGATTAAGCTTCATAGAGCTGACACTGATGGATCTCGTGGAGCAATTCAAATAGGGACCAGACGTTGTGATGACGCCGCAAACGGTTCTCAGTTTCAGCCATCTGGAATGCAGTCTTCTATTCATCGCACTCTCGTTAACGGTAACTACGCTTCAATGACGACACAGCGATTAGTGGAATACGTGCAGGCATATTGGAGAAAGTTTGGCTTCTTTCCGCACCTGCTGTCCTGCGTGGTTTATTTTGTCCCGAGTTAAATCGAGTGATATGAGTAATTTCTCATAGAAGAACGTGTTACCGGCTGTGTCTGAAGCCACGAACTTCTCACTAGTCACCGGTGCTGTGGACGTACTGTGTAGTACCATGCAACACCTCTACCAACCTGTTGTTCATGATACATTGCAAGCAGCACCAACGTTCCTCGGGGAGCTACGAGTGATTGAACTGCCAACCTCTACCGAAGCGCTTGCGGAGATAACTGCGTGGATTGACGATCGACTTTGTTTAGAGTATTTGTCGCTGATGATGATTGGCAACAAGCTTTGACAGGCAAGACCTATTTCCGTGCATCTCATGAGTCATTCGTTCGAGTACATCGGTTGATTCTTCGCAAGATATTATTTCAGCTGTGAAAAGTGTGAAATCTACTTCCAGTCGTCCGGACAGACCCAACCGTGCTACAGAATCCAGTAAGAGAGTGTCCATCCCGGTCGAGGTTCGTAATGTATTACCCAAACAAGGCAAAAAGGAGATATGCCTTTGTTTTCTCTCCGCCCAAGGATGCAAAGGCAAAAATGGCAACTGTTTGATCAAAAACCTCTGCCATTTCAAACCAACGACACTACCCGACAGCGTGCGCGAATTTATTGAAAAGAATTACGGTGGGTTGTCGACAGACATAAAGTGATGGGGCTCCGGAGTGAATTTAGGTCTGGCATTCCGAAGACAAAGGACCTAAGCGTGAAATTGATCAAAATTTCGGGAACGCCAAAAATTTCTCGACAAATCAGTGCTCGACGGAAACCCACGTTCGAGCCTCGCAATATCTACGGTGGAAAACGAACTATCCGGTTCAGATGATACAGAGGCACTTTCATCATTACAAACTATAGACTCGAACAGACTGACAGAATTCCCATTCTGGGACCACTCGACCAGCGAAAGCTTTCGAGTCCCTCCACTCTCGGGCCGCTTGACCAGCAAAAGCTCTCGGGTCCACCATTCCCTGGGCGGCTCAAATCAGCGAAAGCTCTCGAGCCCATTCACCCTCGGGCAAATAGACCAGCCTTAGCTTTCGAGTTCGTCCACACTCGGGGCGCTCGACCAGCGAAAACTCTCGAGCCCGTCCACCCTCGGGCAACTCGACCAGCGAAAACTCTCGAGACCGCCCAGTCCAGAAAGATTTGTTGAAGTTAAACTTTCGAGTTCATCTTCTCCAAGACTATTCGATGAGGTAAACCCATCGAATGCGTCCGTACATGGTTCATCCGTGTGAAAAAATAAAACTCTCATCTTGGCATTACTCAGGGGAACTTGATTCCAGGTCTACAAGTAGCACCTGCATTCCTGTCATGAGTCATCAGTAGACAAACACTTGGGCTTACCACCAACGATGAGTCAGTTCCCGACGAGGTTATACAACATAAACGACAGCGATTCAAGAAAACCGTCTTGGCTCGACACCGTCAGCAAAATGTAACTTCCAGCGCGTCACAGATGAAGTCAATCGCGTACTCATTCGCCATGGACTGTCGCCACCCAAGGCAGTACCGATTTCTGTGATTCAGAACGGGAATCCCAATTATTTGACCGAAGATCAACAGCGAGTCGTGTATAGCGCTTTTATTCGGCAGACCGGTTGACAAATACCTGAATTCGTCCGTTTACTACGAGGAGAAACTAGCTTTGATTCCAGGCCTAACAAAGCTCTTGAAATTCCTACTCGAGAAGTATCCTGGAACAATGATCAATATCGATCACGATGGAACTCTCTTTTATACCATGATGTAATTCCGGAGTGGAAAGCACCATTCACTCAACAGGACACACCACCGGCCAACCACGGCGTTGCAAAACGTGCACTTAATATCATCGTAAAGCATCTTCGCGCTGGTCAGGGTGACAACCGCTATCATATCCTTGATTGGATCTCTTACATACGCAGGAAGGTATAACTTGCAGTCCTTTCGGCACCATCGAGAAGAGGGAAGTTGACTTGGCAGTGGATGCACGTGTAATTCACGATCTGTCTTTTCCAGTGGGAAAATCGGTGAACGGTAACACCAAGCCTGATGTAGGCGCAGACGTTTCATATGATGGTGCCGATGCACTCTCTAACCGGGCTCTGGATGTGGCCTAAATCTTCTCAAAGTTGCAGCACATGATGACCGGCGACGTGATTGGGGCATTCCGAAATATCCCGATATCGGCCGTTCACGTCGGTCGATTTGCTGGAACGATACCTGAATTGGAAATTTTTGCGATTAACTTGTGTTGTTCTTTCGGATGGAAGAATTCACCTTTCAATATCAATCATACAGGCATTGGGGAAATTGTGGTTCATTTTGGATACGGGCCTAGGCACGAGGTGCCTTGGTCGAGGATCAAGGTGCCGAGTGGCAGCCCCAAATTTTATAGGGCCGTGAACGTAATGAACAACACTCCTCTCAAGAGGCCACCAGACAGGGAGTAAATAACACGTACATAGGAATACATGATCTGATTTGGTAAGTGGTTGGTGAAAGCTGTCCATGTTGCTCAATCGGCGCAACCATCCTCGGCCGGGCTTGCGTTCGCTGCAACATCCGAATATATGACCTTACGTCGTATTTGACCGACATGCGCGCCTCGTACTTGGAATCCCTCTTGCACGTACACTCCAATCGTGGGAGGTGCAGTCTGGTGCAGGCAATCTGTGATGTTCGACGAGATCCGTGGAGAGTAAGTGTGAGTACTTGTCAGTAGTGTGACGTCTTGACATGATCGTCGGAAGTCCAATTCTGCAAGCCAGCCGGAGGAAGCAGCTCGACCAAGGTGACCGTGACGTAGATGAATCGGAGGCATTATCTCGTCGGGTAAGCGAGAAGCCCCAATATTAAAAGTTGAGCAGCCGGCGGGATCATGGCGAAGAATGCACTGGCGATCGAAGCGTAACCCCAACAGACCGTCGTGAAAATTGTTTGAGTGTGCCACAAGCTTGAGCGTATGTGAGCACGGTGTTGTTCGGCCGGTCGTCGACGATGCTCGCTTGAGCACGACTAGGGTCGCAGGAAGTTGTGGGCGGATTGCGCGTTGCGACCGCAAACCGAAAATGAACCACGGCTGCTGGGGGAACTCTATCTGCTGAGATCGCATGGGTACGCATCCTTCAACAGCTGGCCAAAACCCCCGCAGTCTTATCTGAGCCTCTTTTGGATTTATGCGATGATGACGAGTGATCGAATGCCTTCCTTCATTAGGAAAAGACATTATCCGCCTGTTCTGTTTGCTACGCTCACTGCACGCGGATAATACAAATCTTCCTACTGGATTACGGGTGCTGGAATCGGCCATCTTTAAGCCAATTCCGCGCCGGAATGACCGCTACAACCTGTTCTTGCTCGTGAAAAGTTTGACGCAAAAACCTGGTGTGATGATCACATATGTATTGAGCCTGATATTGGTTCCCGATTGGCTGAAGCAGATATTTCACTGCGGCGCTCCATGGTATCAGTGTTGGGACCCAAGGTGTGTAATGAGAAAATGTTTTCAGGTTGGTTCACGTGTGGGAGAGCACTTGGATTGGATTAGGACCTTGAAGCTCTTACAGTTTCAATACTGACTGCAAACGTTTCAAATGCCCTTAGTCGCATTCTCGTAATATCCAAACGGTCTACAGCAACTCGCACACAGCTCCTGAAACTTTTACGGAGTCTGCGGCACATCGCGACTTGCATTCGACCAGCAGCTCCTTTCTTCCAGCGCGTCGCTGCTGTAGCTAGAGCTGTACCCCGTTTGGTACTACAGAGGTGACGACAGAAGTTGCTAAGGATGATCTCCGTTGGTTCACTGTCATTTTGGCTATCGGTCGACTTAAGCGGATTCCACTATCAAGCTTCGTACGCCGACATGAACCAGTCATTCACATTCATATGGACGCTAGCGACAGGGTTTGTGTGCATTGTTTCCTGCTTGTCATCAATACTTACAAGTGAAGTTAAGTGACATTGAACGGGCTATAATCGATCAGGGCAATGCTGAGACCAACGTTGAGTTTTGCGTCAATGTTCGAGAGCTAATGAGGGTAGTATTTGTGACGATCGTTTGGGTGCAGCTGTGGTCATGTTCAAATCGCTATTCGGATACTCATGTGAAGTTCTGGATTGAGAATACATCAGCTGTGGCATGGAGCAATAAGAAGTCGAGCAGAAACAAGTTCGCTCAGATGTTGTTGCGGATCCTCGCTATTCACGAAGTTCGACATGGTTTCTATACAAGTGCTTCTCACGTTGCTGGATCGAACAACACAATGGCGGATGCAGGAAACAGGGTGTGACAATCTCCAGCTTTGAAAGAGTAGTTTACTAATTTGTGTATTGGATGGAAGCAGGTTCAGATTCCGAGAGACTCGCGGCATCTCTCACGTCTTTGGGAGCGCTATTGTGCGCAGGGGCTCTGGCACATACTTTACAGCAGAGTTACTCAAGGGCATGGGCTCAATGGGTTGCGTGGTGTAACATGATGGGCATGAGTCGTGGTTGTCAGCAACAGCACTTGACCAGAACACCGAACAGCTCGGTGCCTTCGCCGTTTATATATGGAAGTACGGAATGAACCGCAAGCGGATGGGTAATACCTATTCTACCTTTTGCACAAAACTGTGAGTTGTACTATAGTACCTTCGCAATACAGCGGGATACGACCCTGGTGTGAACGCAAGTCACGCCATCATGCTCCGTGGTATCCGCCGATTCACTGACCCGGAGATTAAACATCAGCCCCTATCTGCACGGCTTCTTCGAGCAATTTTTGGTGATTTGGATCTTACGACGTTCCGCAATCAACATCTTTGGGGTGGGCTTCTGTTAGGCTATTTTGTTTTATTGAGACGCTCAGAGTATCTTTTCATTGGAAAATCGGGCACACAATTACGTTTTACGGGGGTCCGGAATCCAGCACTTCGATCAAAGTTAACAAGTCGTACCCCCAAAACGAGCAGAAGTGGTGGGTAATACGAAGCGAAGAACAATCAGTTCGGGCGCGAGGAAGTCCGATTTCATTACAGGTCTGGTGATGGTGTACTTTGCCCGGTTCGAGTAACCCACTGGGTCCTCAAGGCAGCAACTACACTTGAAACACAAGGTTGTGACCCCGCGTTATCGATGGGAAGAGGAGGAATTACTTCGAATCAAGTCGCTAGTGTAATCAAAACGCGGCGAAGAGGGTTGGGCCAGACCAAGCCAGATTTTCTACGCATTCGGTGCGTATTGGAGGAGCCACAGCCTTGCTGAACGCTGGAGCAGATCGATTGGTCATCTAGATCATGAGACGCTGGCTGTCAAACGCTTTCGAAGAGTATTCAGTGTTATCGGCGAGAAGTTCTGCGGGACTCTCATGTCAAATGTGCTGGTGGAGTGGAAATCACGTCTATGGATGCGAGTACTGACCGGCCGAAATCTTTGGGTGACCGCCACGCCATTTCCCGGTGTGGCAAAATGAACTCAAAGATTTGCCCCCAGTTACGACATTGTTGGAAAGCGTAGTTTCCCGATGCCGTGGTAATGCAATAGATAGGTTTGACGGGAGATCGAAGAGCACCACTCACTTTCGATTTCTCCGCACCGCAGATAACCCGCCACCCCACTCCCCGGTGTGACAAAATGAACTCAAAGATTTGCCCCCAGTTACGACATTGTTGGAAGTGACTCCGGTGGTCCACTTCTCGCTGGTGGTGTGCTTGTGAGCATTGTAAGCGCAGGAGACGAAGAATGCGGTGTATTACTTAGCGTATACGCTCATGTCTCGTATGCACTGGATTTCATTGAGAATATCCTTGCTGGTGATTCTACGGGAAATATTATGGAGAAGTTGACTGCTGGAACGAGCTTTATACCACAGACTATCTCGTCATAGATGCACGATGACAGAAACCCGAAGGCATCTCTGATAAAAGTACCTATCCACTTGAAGCTAACTGCAACATAGAACATGATGGTAATCACATATTGACGGGTTTTGCATCAAACAACTCTTTGAATAGACTTATATCCCTCTTGGACCCTCGAAACCGTTGTTGTCATTCAAATGGTATGAATTATACTAACTATGATGAGCTAATGGTTGCTTAAATTTGCGGCACAAAGTATGCCTTCACCCGGAACAGCTCTGAATTTGTGCTTTATAGTAGGTTGACCATAGTGCATGCAACCATACTGTATGATGTATCACCACAAACCTAAAGTCAGCAAGATCTGAGTGCACACCAATGTTAGGAGATGTGACATCGATTTTAGTTTGTACTTGGCATTAATACGTAGTAGCATCAGCAGTTTTAATAGCTGTAGAATACGTTCCGGAGGCTCCCATCGCGCTTTAAAAAGAACAAACTAACTCGGAAATGTTGACGCCGGTTAAAACATCCCTACAATTTGTTATAAAGATGTTCTAAGAGCTCTAAAACAGGTAAGCTTTCACAATAGGCCATCGGTATTAGAACAGTTTTTAGGAAAATAAATTAGCGCTATATTAGTGCAGCTTCCGTCTAACTACCTTTCATGCCTTTTATACCGTTCTAGTCTGCGAGCTCCTCGTTTGCACTGCCAATTTCGCTTCGCTCATGGCGGGCAAGGCGTCGGTAATTAGATACTATGTACTGGACAGTGCAATGCACGGCTCGCTGAGGAGCTTGGCGCTGGGCCCGCCCACCTTAGTTGGTCTCGGGTGCTTGCGCACCAGTCTGTGTTTCTCTATGTTTGAACACGCTAAAAGGTTCACCTCGATCTCCATAGATTTTCCCCTAGCACTTATCAGAATGGGTAGTTTTGGGCGCCTCATGTAAATGACTTGAAAATTGTATAGATAAATTACGAAAATTATAGCAGTTTTAGATCAAACTCGCCAGATCATTCCCTGATTGGTAATTTATTTTAGAACTTTTAGATCGGTTTAGATCAGTATTAGACACGTTTTTTTCCTGACCCAAAATGTTTTCGAATACTCTGTAAAACCAACAGTCTATTGCGCAATGATGTGTCCCTCTGGGGTCACGAGAGCGTGGCTAAACACACTAGCTACGTGCTCGAGTGAGCCTAAGATATTCAATATCGGTGTGATCAAATCTGTCTGGAACGATACTTCCGACACTCGAGCCATCGTGTCGTCCCAAACAAACCGCGTGACGCTGCGGATCTCTAGTTGTTGACCCACTAGACAGGCAGCTATGGGATTTGTGTTATTGTTGCTGACCAAATGAGGGAAGCCGTTGCAGAGGGTGTCCTTGGTAAAGGTGAAAGTTGCCTTTGAAGTTGCGACCATCTCTCCATTTGGACCTTCGTCCAAGTGTACAAGTTTCATGTCAAACTCGGGGTAAATTCGAGAAACTGTCTTCCATTCTTCCAGATGCTCCACGATGGTGATTCTACGGCCGCCATAGATCACTTGTGGCATCATCACCGTCTGAAGAAAATTGAGCTGGTATACGAACTCAATTGGATATTGCATCTGAAGCGATGGACGGGCTTGAGTACATGACGTAGCCGATAACGACGGATTGACACCGCGACAAAAGAGACGGTGATACTCGACTACCACACTCCATGGGGTTGGTTTGACCGTGATGGTATCCCAGCGGTTCGAACGCCGCATTTTACACATTATAATCTCTTCTCGAAGCAACCGAAGGTCTTGTTGCAGGCTTGCTATCTTGTTTGTCTGCTTCCTTCGATACTTTCGTTGGTTCATGCGACCCCGCGCTCGTTGATGTGCAAACCTAGCGGCCATAGCAGCAGCTAACGAGTTTTTTAGTTGGTCTGGTTCGGACAAAATTCTCTTCTTGTCTGAGCCCAACGATGTAGCCTGGGGGTGTCGAATTCGCCGACGTACAGGCGCACAAGAACGTTTTTTCGTTGTCGACATCGGTGTAGTTACAATTCCACTTGGCGCGTACGAGGGCTCATCCGGCATCTCTACTTCAGAGAGAGAAGTCGCTTTGGG